>PVKE010020199.1:13553-27803 GCA_004027555.1 Craseonycteris thonglongyai
TTTCTATTTTACTTTTTGACAGATAGAGAGAGAGACAGAGACAGAGACAGCTAGAGAACCGAACTGTGGGAACTCCCCAGTTCAGCACGTGGGTCCTGCCTGGGCCGGAGCCGGGATTCGATCCTCGGTCCTCATGGCCTCAAAGCGAGCGCTCAACCCGCTGAGCCGTCCCGGCTTTCCCCTATTTTATTGTTTTTGATAGAGAGAGAGACAGAGAGACAGAGAGAAGAGGGAGGGCCCGGAGCAGTCTCCATAGTTGTACGTCATCAGTTTTCGACATAGTTTTGTTTCACACAGGTGGGCAGGGGCCACACAGGGCAGGAACACCCCCACAAGCTGGGGACCGAACCAGGGGCCTCCCACATAGGAAGCTCACCCTGGTGAGCACTGAACTGGGGCCACACCGCAGTTCAGCATATGGGTGCACACGGGCCAGAACCTGAGATTCAATCCTCGGACCCCCGGGCTGCAAAGCGAGTTCTTAACTTGCTGAGCCATCTGGCATTCCCTGGAAATTATTTTTTTTTTTTTAAGATATATTTTATTGTTTTTAACAGAGACAGAGAGACGGAGAGAAGGGGGAGGACCCAGAGCAGTCTTCACAGCTGCACGTTATCAATTCTCGACATGGTTTTGTTCCACACAGGTGGACAGGGGCCCTGCAGGGCAGGAACTGGGCTAGGGGCCTCCCCCATGGGAGACACGCCCCCACGAACTGGGGGACGAACTGGGGGACGAACTGGGGGCCTCCCACATGGGAAGCACACCACAGTTCAGCACACGGGCCTACATGGGCCGGGGCCAGGATTCAACCCTCAGTCCCCAGGGCTGCAAAGTGAGCACTTAACCCTCTGAGCCATCTGGCATTCCCTGGAAATTCTTAATAAGTGTTGAACAAGAGGCCCTGCATGTTCATTTCTCATGGGTACCCATGCAAATTCTGTAGCAGGTCCTGCCTGACAGACGTGTGTATTATAGCAGCGTACAGATGGCAGCATGATTCCACAGTGCCCCTGACCCCTCCTGCTGCAGTGCTCCCCCAAAACCCGGAAGCCAGCAGTCTCCTCCACACCCTCAGGCCCGTGGGCCCTCTTAGGGGACTGGGAAACTCAGGGTGGAGGTGACCCTGCCTCCACTCAGCAGTTCCTCCCACCATCCCTTAAGGGTCCCTGGCTGGTCGTCGAGTCCTCAGCTCAGTTGACCTCCAACTGAGCACTGACATGCCAGCCTCTCCCTCTCACTAGCTTCCCTGATTCCTGAGCAAGGACTTCCTTGATTGTTCTGGGGACCCCCTCCCTCCTTCCGGCTTGGCTGGAGAAGTGAGGCCCTCCTCCCCTTGGCGGAGAGGGTGTGGGGGAGTGTGGTGTCTGACAGGGGCTTGGCGGTAGGCCCTGCTGTGGGGGAGGATCTGGCAGGAACTGCCCACTCAACTAAACTGTGGGAGACCGAGCCCCTTACACAGGCCAGAACCCCACGGGCAGCCTGCAATGGAGAAACGATAGCACTGAAGAAAATACAAAAGGGTGATATGCCAAAGGAGAAGAACTGCTGGGACAGTGGCGAAGGCCACTCCATCATCTTCCGAAGGACAAGTCTTTAAGAAACAGGTGCACCAGTCACCGCTACTAAACAAAATAATTTCATAAAACGTGGGTTGAGATGCTGGTCTCAAGAGGTGACCTATGGAAGTGGATGACCTATGGAACTGGACTTGGGGCGGGCTGTACACAGAGGAGAGGAGTGGGCTGCGGCCCGGCCACGGGGACCGGAAGTGGCAGAGGAGCCAGACCAGGGGCAGCTAGGGTGTGAGCGGAATGGCAGTCCCCCCTGTAAGGCCTGTGATACTTGTGGGGCCGTGGTGGGGCTTTTACCAGTGGGGCAGAAGGGAGAGTAACAAAAGGCAACTCCAGGCCTTCTTAAAGGTTTATTTTTATCGTTTTTTGACAGAGAGAGAGACAGAGACAGAGAGGGGTGTGGGCCCAGAGCAGTCTCCATAGTTGACAGCATGAGTTTTTCATATAGTTTCACTCCACAGGTGGGCGCGGGGCTGCGCAGGGCAGGAACTGGGCCAGGAGCCTCCCGCATAGGCCCCGGCAAGAACTGACCTGGGGGCACAGCCCAGTTCAGCACGTGGGCCCACATGGACCGGGGCCGGGATTCAATCTTCAGGCTCCAGGGCTGCAAAGCGAGCGCTTAACCCGCTGAGCCACCCCAGCTTCCTTCCAGGCCTTCTTGCTCCTCTCGCCTCCTGCCTTAAAGACCAGCGGAGGCGGGGCCGGGGCTCTGCACTGGAGCTGTGGCCTGGTCCACCTGGCTTTGGCAGGACCGAGCAGCTGAGGGACATTGGTTCTGAATGGGCAGGAATTCCCCAGGGGAAGTGTCCACAGGGGTGGGGTGCAGGGTCCATCTTGGGGTCTTGCCCCAGGCCTTAATCCCTGTAGAACTTGGATGATAAGTGGAAGCTCTTGACCTCTCCACCCAGCTGCCCCCAAGGCCTTTCCACCACCTTCTCTGCTTTCTGGGTCCCTTAACTGATGACTGTCTCATGGAGCCACAGATAATTTTCCTTTGGACACTTTCTCAAACCTCTGTTTATGCTGCAAATATAGGCCACCTGGAACTAACACCTCCCCCAGTCAAGAATTTGGAGATCACGGATAAAGATTGCTATTTGTCCATCTAGATATACATCCTATTAGATGGATAGACATTCGATGCAAACGAGCAATGTGCGACTTCGTAAGATTCACCTGCAGGACTGTCGGGCAGTATCTTCATGGCATTCCTGAGTCGCAGGTACCACCTTCGTGAAGGGTGTGCACAGTGGGGTGCTGGTGACTGGCGGACAACTAGCTTCCCATGGGACGGAGCTCTGGTCCCGGGGTTTGCTGATTTCCGTGGTGTGAATCCTCCTGCTGTGGCTGATTTCGAGCTGCTGATAGAAAGGCCCCGAACGCAGACTTAGGAAGAGCTGCCAATGACGCGCTCAGCAGCCAGCATGAGGCGCCTCCAGCACACGGCTGGGGGGCTGCGGCCTCCAGGGGGATTCTGGAAGGTGGGCGCCTCTTTGTGGTCAGTGCCTGGGGAGGAGGGGGGCCAAAGTGACGGGGCGTCGCTTCAGGAGGAAAAGGATCGCACGCGTGCTCGGCTGCCCAGGGCGCGGAGAAGGAGGCTGGAGAAGCTGGTGCCGGTGGCTGCCCCATCTCTGCCTCTCACCCGTCACCTCTATGGGTCTGGGGCTCTGTCTTATAAAGTGGGGGCAGGAAGAGGCCCGTTCACCTGTGCAGAAGGAGAGGTCAGCAGTCACGAGGAGACGCCACGACCGAATCCACTCCGGAAAAGGACCCAGCCTGCCAAAGCCGCCCTGGGGTCACATGAACTGGGGTGACAAGATTATTTTTTGGGCCCTTGGACATTTTGTGGGGTGGAAGGGTACCTCCTCTCTGCCATAGGTGGGGACTGCCTCTCAGGAAAGCAGCCCATTTGTGGCCTTTCCTGTGCGACTCCAGAAGATTCCCTCCTGCCAGATCGGGGTCATGGCAACTGAGAACAACGCTGGACAGGCCCTGAGGGCCCTGCACAGGGGCAGGGGGTCTGTCCTCCCTGAACTGGGCCACTGGGGGGGGCCTTTCATCTCCCGCTTTCCTCTCTGGGCCACGCCAGTGTCCTCCCACGTCTGCCTCTTCCTACCCCACTACGCCCAGCGCGGCAATTATGGCGCTAATTGGGGCGCTTTGATCATCTTTAGAAATAGTCACATTGGGGAGGGCCCTGCCAAGCAATTAGGGGCAGAGGAGCTGGGAGCTCCAGCACCTCCTCAGGGGGTGGGGCTGCCGAGGACCCTCAGATGCCCCCTGCGCTCCTCCATGCCAAGAGCATCTGCCCCCAGCATAGCCGTGAGCTCCTCAGGGAGTCCAGGCAGGTGGCAAGCACCCCCCATCCGAGCCCTGGAGATGAGGCCCACCCCTGGCCACCAGCCCCTCTCTGCTTGGCCCCCGGCCCAATGGTCAGCTCTTCTGGTCTGTCCAGGCCCCTTTGATGAAGCCGAAGAAACAAGGGCTCCTTTGACAGAAGGGTGGGGGGACCTCAGAGCCCAATGATGAGACTTCGAAGACGAGGGCTGAGCCCACTTCCCCGTGCCCTCCCCTTCTGTCCTCTGTATATCCCCCCAAGCCCCACTCCCCTCTGGGCTCCAGGAGCTAAGGGCCAGGTGAGGGACAACCAAGGGAAGCATGGAACTCTGAGGGAAGAGAATAGGGCCAGATGGTTTGAGGAAGAGAGCTCCGTAGGGAGGCGGGCACTGCAGGGTAAGTGCCTGCAAGGGGGACCCCGCGGGGGGGAAAGGACAGGTTCAGTGCCCCGGCTCCTGGGCACCATGCTGTTGTTGGCTGTGTTGCTGCTACTGCTGCCCCTCCCAGACCCACGATCTACCCACGGACACCCGCTGTACGTGCGCCTGCCCCCCAGCACCCTGCACGGTGAGCCTGGGATGGTCTGGGAGTGGCGAGGTGGGAGGATCCCCTGCCAGAGTCCCCCAGCAGGGGAACAGGAACTTGCCACCCCCAGTCACAAGGACCTTTGCTTCTGCCCACCCTCCCTCCCAGGAGAAGGGGCCAGGAACCTAGACCCAGGTAGGAGGAGGAGGGAGAGGTGGAAGGGAAGGGTGTGTGTAGGGAAGTTTCCAGGTTGCGCTGGAAGGAAAGGGCCCAGAGCAGCATGCCCTGGGCGTTCTGGGCCCAGAGGTGGGCAAGTCAGCCAGTCATTTTGTGTCCATAAGTCTGAGTTCTGGCACGTCTGTACCTTCAGGGTGTTGTTTTTCCTTCAAGGTTTTTAACACAAGGAAGGCCCTTTGGAAAGGTTTCAGCCCAGCTCCATTGAATGACAGACTCAGCTGAATGGGCTGAGGATCTGGATCCCTCCCCTCTGAGTTCTGGGCAGGGCTCTAGGCTGAGGCAAGGACAACCTGGCATGACCTGTGCCCCCTGTCCTAGCAGCTCTGTGGGCCCAGGGCACGGAGGCATTGCAGGCTGCCCAGAGGAGGGCCCAGTGGGCCACGAATGTCGTGGCGATGGCGATCCGGCACAGACTGCATGAGTGCAGAGGCTCTGCCAGCCGCACCACCCCGTGCCCGGGTGAGCTCCCGCTGCCAGCCCTGCGCCCAGTCCCCTGTCCACCCCATCTCCTCCCTTCAGACTGGACTCCCTCTTGGAGACCGACTGGGTGGGGCTGCAACCAAGATGATGCTCAGGACGGTCTCTCAGCGTGGAGAGGGCAGGCCGCCTGGCCTGGCGCAGCTGGTTCAAGGGCAGAGGGCAGTCTGCGCTCACTTGGTGACCAGTGAGAAGCTTGTAGCTGCTGAAACAGACCCTTAGAGAAGGGGAGCCCCGGGGAGAGGGCTTGGGACCAGCTGAGGGAGGAGGAAGGGTGGGAGGGAGGCCCTGAAGCTCCAGTGTCTGCTTCTCAGCAGGACCTGGGCACCCGAGGCCTCGGACCCCTCCTCCAGGACCCACCTGAGCCAGGTGAGGTTGAAAAGTTTTAAAGGCACCGGGTGGAGAGTAGGTGGACCCTGGAGGGGCCTCGATGGTGAGGCCCGCCAGGACTTGTCTTTCGTGACAGCGCCATCGCCTTTCTAGGGCCCTGTGGCGAGAGGCGCGGGGACCCCGCCAACGTGACGCAGGCGCGCGCCCGCATTGTGGGGGGCAGGGCGGCGCGGCCCCGGCCGGTGAGACTGCAGCTCAGCGGGCAGCCTCTGTGCCGCGGCGTCCTGGGTGCTCACGGCGGCGCGCGGCTTCGCGGGGTATGTCCGGCTCCCAGCCCCCTGCCCAGCCCGAGTCTCCAAATCGGGGTCTGACTGCTCCCCAGGGGGTGAGGGGGTGACCCGCGCGAGGGCTGGTCTCCGCTGCCCCCTGGTGGCGGCAGCCCCTTCCCTCACCCAGCCAGGGCGCGGATCTCGGGGGGCTGGCCCGCTCCCCCGGCCCCCGGGCTGGAAAACAGCCAGGCGAGCGAGCTCGCTGGGGGGGTGGCCGTGCGCGGAGAGCAGGGTCTCCAGGGAACCCGCTGTACCCTTGTCCCCGAGATCACCCGCCACTTGCCCCCCAGCGCCCCGAATGAGCTTCTGTGGACGGTGAAGCTGGCCGAGGGGCCACGGGGGCAGCAAGCGGAGGAGGTGCCGGTGAGTTGCATCTTGCCGCACCCGAGGTGAGCGGGCAGCTCCCAGGCGCTCGGAGCTGGGAACAGCACCCCCACCCCACGCCTCGTGGACACGGAGCCGCCAATCCCTCCGTAGTTTGACCCGCGGACCTTCCTCAACGACCTTGCCCTGGTGCAGCTGTGGACGCCGGTGAGCCCCGTAGGGGCAGCGCGCCCCGTGTGCCCGCCCCGGGAGCCCCGGGAGCCCCCCGCCGGCACCGCTTGCGCCATCGCGGGCTGGGGGGCCCTCTTCGAAGGTACCGGGCAGGCCCGGGCCTGGGTGAGTTGCGCGGGTGCCTAGGAGACTGGGGACTGGGGGGTGCAGTGTGGGTAAGGCCAGGGCGTCAGGAACCGGAGCTACGTGGCCCCGCAAAAGGGGAGCAGTCTAGGAGGGCACTGGGAGCGGGGCCTCTGCCCTCCAGGCCTGCGCCCCTTCCACCGAGTCCCTGCAGACGGGCCTGAGGCCGGGGCCCGGGGGGCGCGCGCGCCCCTGCTCAGTGCTGACACCTGCCGGAGGGCCCTGGGCCCGCGCTGCACCCCAGCACCATGCTCTGTGCCGGTGACCTGGTCGGGGGCATCGGCTCATGCCAGGTAGGCGCCCCGATTGATGGGCATGGGCTCGCTGGGTGGCGCGACAGCCTACGTTGCCTCTACCGTCAGGCTGTCGCTCAACTTCTCTGAGCCTCTATGTCCTCACGGTTAAAATGGGTACAAGAGAGGTAACGCCAGCAGAGCTCAGAGCAGCTTTGGGGGTGGAGGGTCGATGCAGTGTCCTCTTTCTTTCTTTTTTTAAAATTTTTATTTATTTTTGACAGAGAGAGAGAGAGAGAGAGATACAGAGACAGAGAGAGAACTGAACTGGGGGAGCTCCCAGCTCAGCATGTGGGTCCGCATGGGCCGGGGCCGGGATTCGATCCCTGGTCCCCGGGGCTGCAAAGTGAGCGCTTAACCCACTGAGCCATCCCGGCTTCCCAGTGTCCTCTTTCTTTTTCTTTTTTTTTTTTTTAATTTCAATTTTTCATTTTTTATTGTTTTTGACAGAGAGAGAGGGAGAGAGAGATACAGAGACAGAGAGAGAACCGAGCTGGGGGCACTCCCCAGTTCAGCATATGGGTCCGCACGGGCCGGGGCCGGGATTCGATCCCCGGTCCCCGGCGCTGCAAAGTGAGCGCCTAACCCACTGAGCCATCCCGGCTTCCCCTGTGTGTCCTCTTCTTGACTCGCGTCCCTTGCAGGGGTGACTCTGGAGGCCCCCTGCCCTGTTCTGAACCTGGCCCCCGCACCCAGGAGGTCCTGTACGGAGTCACCACCTGGGGGGACAGATGCGGAGAGCCAGGGGAGCCAGGGGTCTACACCCGCACGGCTGCGTTTAAGGACTGGCTCCGGGAGCAGATGAGCGGTCCGCATCGGATTCCTACTGCGCTCTCAGCAGCGTCCCGCCGGAGATGCGCGACGAGCTCAATCCCGTTTCCATCCCGTCCCAGACTCCTGCTGCGCCGGGAAAGCCTGTCTCCCCCTGGAGCAGGGCTTGGGGGTTCTCCCAGGGTCCCGAGCAGGGCGCGAACTGGCCCTTGCCGCTCCCCGCAGCGGCCCCCTCCAGCCGCGAGCCCAGCTGCAGGGAGCTCCTGGCGTGGGACCTGCGGGAGGAGCCGCTGGCAGACGCCGCCCGCCCTGCGCCTTGTGCGCCCACCTGCGCGCGGGGCCCGCGGACGCCTGTGAGCCCCGGGCGCGCCGGCAGCGCCGGCAGCGCGTCCCCCGGGCTGGGCCGGGCCAGGAGGGCTGGCCCACGTCTGATGTGCGCCCGCGCCCGTGTCCTGCTCGCGGAGCTGCGCTCGCTGGCGCACACCCTGCTGGAGCTGCTGCGGGGCGCCCAGGAGCCGTTCGGCCCGCGCCCGGGGATGGGGCGCCTGGCCCCGGCTCGCCCGGCTCCATCGCGCCGGGAGCCTCCCAGGCACCCCGCCCTCGAGCAGCAGCGGCACCTAGGTACCCCGGGCCCTCGCCGCCCAGCCCGGCCCCACCCCTGTGCCGCCAGAGCGTCCCTCTAATTCCGCGTCTCCCCAGGATCCCGGGCTGCAGGCGCGCGGTTCCCCACGCGGAGGCCTGAGCAGCGTGGGGACGCGCACGGTAATGACGCCCCCTGCCGGCCACCGCCCAGGGAGCAGGCCCGGGACTGGCGCGGGCCCGGAGGGGGTTCTCCTGGGATCTGCACTGCGAAGCGGTTACCCCACGGGGCAAGGAGCGGACCCGCTCTCCGCGTCCCCTGATGCAAAGGGACGACTTTGGGCTCTTGTGGCTCTGGGCCCTCATCCGGGTCAGGAAATGCTCGGCTTTGTTATCCCTTAACCTCTCTGAGCCTCAGTTTCCCCATCTGTGGCAGGGGAGGAAGTCTGCCATCTGAGAGGTAGTCTCCTGAGGTACTAGCGGCAACCCCACCCCAACTCCAGGCCGCTGTGGGTTGTTATTCCCGGGCCTCCCCCTTTCCTGCAGGCTGGCCTGGCCTGGAGCCCCTGCAGCGGAAGCTGGCCACCCTCCAGGACACCCATGCCTGGGTCCTACAGGTCCCCTTGGAGTGCCTGGCCATGAACTTTCAGGAGGTAGGTCCTCGGGCTTCCCAGACTCCTTCACTCCATGGGTAGGGGGACAGAGGGGCACCCTCCCCAGCAGCCTGGGAGGAAGGTGGTGAGTCCAAGGGGAAGGGGGTGAGGGGAGGGCAGTTGCGTGGGGAGCACGAAGTATGAGTGGAGAGGTTCGTGGGGGTGTACAAGTGCACAGACCGTGTGCAGGGTTTTGGGGGGTAAGAAAGAGGAATGAGTCTGGGTGAGAATTTGGGGAGAGGCAGGAAGAAAGGACCAAGCATGGGGTTGTGGGCCCTTGAGCACCTCTTCCTTTTGCAGGTCCTGGCAGATCTGAGCTCCAAGACGATAACGGGGCTCTTCCGAGCCTGGGTCCGGACAGGCGTGGGAGGCCATCCCGTGGTCTTCAGCAGCCTGGTGGGCCTGGAGCCGGCCACACTGGCTCGAAGCCTCCCCGGGTTGTTGGTGCGGGCCCTGCAGACCTTCCGCTTGGCTGCTCAGGCTGAGGCAAAGCCCAAGGGAGCCCGGATGGGCTCGAGGCAGGGCGGGGGGCTGGGGAGAAAGCGGTAACCCTCACCTGGCCCTCTGGTTTCCCCAGCCAGGTGGCCACATAGCGGCCCCCAGCCCCTGGTCAGGACATACTGTTCCCGGGGGGCTGGGAGGATTCAGAGACTACAAATCGTCACTGCCACAGTTGGCTGGGTACGTGGGGTGGGGCAGGGGTCCTAGGCCCTGTGTGTCTTCCCAGATGCACCATCAGAAAAGCACAGTTGCTTTAATAAACATTATTTATAATCTACAGAGACAACTCTGGAGCTTTCTTGGGGTGGGAACTGGGTGGCTGGCCATTAGTTCTCTGGGGGCGGGGCCCATGCAGGGTCGCCAAGACCCTGGAGTGGGGCTGCCAAGCCCCCCGTCTGAGCAGACCTGTCTGCCTCCCAAGAAATGGCAGCAGCTGACCCACTGGTCACCTCTCTATCCACGGCTGACCAGCACTGTCCCATGTCCTGCGCCGCCACCTCGAGTGATGGGGCGTCCCAGCCGGGGATCTTTGCCTGTGTCCTTGGGCTTCCTCCCAGCTGGCCAGTCCCTGTCCCCACCCCCTCATCACCTGCCCCTGGTTCTCTACCCAGCAGCAGAGCCCAGACGTGTCAGATTACATTTCCGGCTGCCTCTTCCCTCTGCCCCCCCCCCCCGCCCCCACTCTGCACCTGTCCCTCTGTCACCCACCCGCACTCCCCAGCCTGGGGGCTGGAGGGGCAGATGCAAGACCTATTTGGAGGGACAGGATGCAGGGGCCTGTGTTAGCGCTGGGGCTGCTGGCCGCCCTGGTCGTGTGTGGTAAGAGGAGAAATCCCCCCACCCTGAGGGGTCCCCCACTGCACGGTCTCCCCAACCCTGCTACGTGCTTCTCCCTCCTCCAGCCTCCAGCCCCCTCCCACTGCCACTCATTTCTCCTGGGAGGACCCCACCACCAGGGCCCCACTTTAGGGGGGTCTCAGGGAACCTTCCTTCCTGGGCCCCCACTCTGTGCTCCCCAGGCAGCTGGGGCCTGAACGAGGAGGAGCGGCTGATCCGGTACCTGTTTAAGGAGAAGCGATACAACAAGGAGGTGCGGCCGGCAGAGCGCAAGGAGGACAGCGTGGAGGTCTCCGTGGCTCTCACCCTCTCCAACCTCATCTCCCTGGTGAGCAGCGTCTCCAGGGCTGGGCTGGGGACCGGAGGGCAGGCCCAGCTTCAGGGCTGGGGCCGCTTCCTTGGGGCCTAGCTGTCTCCCAGCTCGAATGGCCACGGACCAAACTCAAGGCCCCCGGCCGGCCGAAGGCACCTCCTCTCCCAGGAAGTGTGCCCTGGCGTCTCCCTCGATGCCCTGCGCTGCCCCCCAGGCCTTAGACGAAGGCCTCTGCTCCTCCAGCTGCAGCTCAGGGCTGCCCCCTCAGATCACACCCCTGACACTCTTCAGAGCCCAGGCCCTGCCCACTGCTCTGCCCACTCCTGAGTACTGGGGCAGGAGTCTGGTCGGACCAGCTGCTATGGTGTCTCCTGGGTGGCGGCTGGGAGGTGGTGCCCGGTGAGTGTGTGCGTGTGACAGGACAGTGCAGGTCCTGCGGGACAGCCCTCCTGTTTGGTTTCAGAAAGAAGTGGATGAGACCCTCACCACTAATGTGTGGATTGAGCAGGTAAGGAGAACAACCCACTGAGAGTAGGGGCTGTGTGGGCACTGAGGGTGCAGGGCCCAGGTCCTCCTGTGCCCACATCTGCTCGGGGACCCCCAGCCTGCCTCGGACACTGTCCTCCGGCAGGGGCTGGCTCCTGCCTGCAGAGAAACCCCAGGTCCAGCTGCCCTGCCCCCACACCTACTGTAGCTGCCAACTCAGACAGAGCCTTCGGGTGGATTAGGACGCTTCATCTGGGGGAAGATTGTCACAGTGTCCTGATTTTATTAGATGACACTCTCTGCCTCCTGTCAGAAGTTCATAAAAGACATAGGTCTACATCCACCATGGAAACAGTGCTCCCTTACTTGTGCAGTGCCCACCCTACACAGCTGTGCACTACAGACCCGAATCCCCACTCTGTCCCCACCTCCCCAAACCTCTTTTGTCACAACAGCCCTGGACCCTGCCCTGTCTTCACTCAGGGAGGTTGGGGGGAGGGAGGGAGCCCAGGCCATGGCTGACGCCCGTTTGGCATCCAGGGCTGGACCGACAGCCGGCTGCAGTGGGATGAGAAGGAATTTGGGAACATCAGCGTCCTGCGGCTGCCCTCCCACATGCTGTGGCTCCCGGAGATTGTGCTGGAGAACAAGTTGAGCGGCAGCCTGCCCTGGCCCCCCCTGACCACTCCGCGTGGCCGCCCCTCACCACTCCGCCGCCCTTCCCTAAGCATCTTGGGCCTCCCCCTGCCCCCTCCCAGCCCCAAGCTCCTGACTGCCCTTCCCTCCTCTGTCTCCCCCAACCCTGCCAGCTCCAAGCTGGCTGGCACTCACTGTGTCCCTTGTCCTTGTCCTTCAGCATTGATGGCTCCTTCCAGATTTCCTACTCCTGCAATGTGCTGGTCAGCCCTTCCGGCTCTGTGTACTGGCTGCCGCCCGCCATCTTTCGCTCCTCCTGCCCCATCTCCGTCACCTACTTCCCCTTCGACTGGCAGAACTGCTCCCTCAAGTTCAGGTGCACCCACTTCTCTAGTCCCCTTCCCCTCGGGGCCTCCCGGGGCGAGGGAGGCGAATGAAGCAACCTTGGGCAGAGGCCCCCGCTCTGTTCTGATGAGCACTCCCCTCCCCCACAACGACCCCCCTGACCCTGAGCCTCTGTGTCAGCCAGTGGCTGAGGACCACCCTCTGCCCTCCCCAGTTCCCTCAAGTACACGGCCAAGGAGATCACCCTGAGCCTGAAGCAGGAGGAAGAGGACGGCCGCTCCTACCCCGTGGAGTGGATCATCATCGACCCCGAGGGCTTCACAGGTGCTGGAAGGACAGCTGGTGGGTGGGCAGGCCCCTCAGACCCGCCCCCATGGATGCACACAGTCACACCGACCGACACAAATTCAGCCCATCGAAAGGAAGAGGCCCCGCTAGAGGGATCGTGTCCCAAAGCCAGACCCTCTCCCCCCACCCCCAGCCACTGCTGAGACCAGAAGACCCTTTGGGTCTGAACAAGGTCCCTGGGGACAGATATGGACAGCAGATGAGGCGGGTGGTTAGTCTGCCTGTCCCCACAGGGCCTGGGGGTGTGGTTGGGGCTTCAGCTGTTATCCTGATAGGAGGTATGTCACCCCCGCCCAACGCCCCCATCCCCTACATGTGACCAGGCTTGGATCTTTTATGGAGGTCCCCCACCATCACATCCTGCTCGTTCCAAGGCTGGTACGTCACAGAGGGACTTGCTACCCGCAAGACTCCTTATTTGAACCACTTACGGCCTCAACTTCCATTTTTTCCAAGGGGCCAAACATACTAACTCCAGAGGAAAAATTCCTCCTTTGCGGGTTGAAACTTGCATCTCAATCCCCAGGGAAAGACCCACAAACAGAACGTGAACGCTCTCTGTGAGCCCCGCCCCCAACCCCCAGGACCCCACAGGCAGGCCCGGCTGTGCCTCGGGGGGCTTGCTGCCCCAGCCCCTCACGACCTGCCGGAGACACCCCCTTGCCCCCCATGCCCTGCCTGATCCCAAGGCGTCCGTCTGCTGCCCTCAGAGAACGGGGAGTGGGAGATAGTGCACCGGCCGGCCAGGCTCAACGTGGACCCCAGCGTCCCCCTGGACAGTCGAAGCCGCCAGGACGTCACCTTCTACCTCATCATACGCCGCAAGCCCCTCTTCTACATCATCAACATACTGGTGCCCTGTGTGCTCATCTCCTTCATGATCAATCTGGTCTTCTACCTGCCGGCCGACTGTGAGCCTCGGTGCAGCCTCTCCCTGCCCCTGCCCCCAGGGCACCCTCATTACAGCCCCAGCTCAGCCCCTCTCTTCTTCCCGGGAGCCACTGGGGGTCACTACTGGGGCTCCCTGTCCAGGGTCCAGGCACAAATGCTGCCCAGCCCCTGCGCCTGGCAGACAGGGTAGGAGTGTGGCCTGGTGTGGTGGGAGGCGGGACAGGTGGAGAGGTGCGCTGCAGGTAGGGTTGGGGCACTGGGGCAGGGCCATGGACCCACGACCACGGCGGCCACCGCATGCAGTGAACTCAGGAGGGCAGGCGGGAAGAGCAGGGCAGTGCTGGGCCAGGCCTTTGAGCAAAGGGCTGTGAGGACGCCTGGAGACATCTGCACAGGGAGGGACACACACAGATCTGTGAGTTAGGAGGGCTGAGTGGCACAGGATTGGCTGGTGATGATAGCTGGTGTTGGCTGAGTTCTCACCCAGTTGCTGGGGGGAGTGACAGGTGTGTCACACCTTCTTACTTGGCCCTCACAACTTTTAACAGTTGAGGCTCAGAGAGGTTAGGCTACTTGCCCAGGGTCACCCAGCCAGTAAGTGTCAGAGCTGAGATTTGAACCCAGGCGCCGTGGCGCCAGAGCCCACGATGTTCGTCGGCCCATGGCGCTGTGAACAAGTAACGCGGAAGCCAGAGTGGGACTGTCAGGGAGCAGAGGTCCCAGCTAAGTGACCGGCTCCCCCAGGTGGTGAGAAGATGTCCATGGCCATCTCGGTGCTCCTGGCACAGTCTGTCTTCCTGCTGCTCATCTCTAAGAGGCTGCCGGCCACATCCCTGGCCATCCCCCTCATCGGCAAGTGAGTGACACGGTGCCCCGCCCCGCAGAGCCAGGCCCTGCCCCACATCAGCGAGCCTTGCGCCAGGTTGCCCTGCCACGCCCCATGTCAGCCCACAAGGCCCCACAAGGCCCTGCCATGCCCCATGTCACCCCACAAGGCCCCACAAGGCCCTGCCACGCCCCATGTCACCCCACAAGGCCCCACAAGGCCCTGCCATGCCCCATGTCACCCCACAAGGCCCCACAAGGCCCTGCCACGCCCCATGTCACCCC
>PVKE010020200.1:0-27717 GCA_004027555.1 Craseonycteris thonglongyai
AAACAAACAATCGGCAGCAGTCAGAAATGCTTCTTTTAACAATTCACCATCCTGGAAAGGTTTTTTCTTCTTTGCGAGCATGTGAGAAATTTTGAAAGAAGCAATGGTTGCCTTTTTAGATTTTTCCACATGTCTAGTGAAAACAGTCTGTTGAGTAGTTAAACTTAATTTTAGTTGATTTATTTTTTTCTTTCTTCAGGTTTAAGTGGATAATTTGTATCAAAAGCGGTATGACTTGTCTGAAAGTGACGTTCAACATTATGTTTTTTCGGCACTGCAATACTACTGCCACACAACAGGCAAACGCATTTACCTTTTAAATTAACGAAACAATATGATTCCTCCCAGTCTGTGTTAAAATTATAGGTTCATTTTCTCTTATTTGGTCCACTCATTTTAGGACTAAAAAAATAAAAATAAAAATAGTTCTAGAACTACAATATCATATCAAATTGCCACCATAATAATAGATTACCTACCTCGCTTTTAGTTCATTTATAATCGAATATATCAAAACACTGTGATCCTAGCTAACCGTCACGACCCGATCAGTCCAGCAACCGTAATCAAAATGGCAACTTCGCGTCTCCTGGTTGGGTGGAGGAGAGTTTAAAGAGTGCAGCAGCTAAACAAGACACGACATGTACAAGGGCGAAAAGCTAAGGAAAAACTTATACATACGATATCGCAAACATACCAACGAATATAATAAACCTGTGTAGATACTCAAACCATATTTTAAAATTCTAACAAATGTATAAAAATAAATGATAGTTTTACTTAGTGTTTATGAAAAACTTCTGATGCAGTCAAATAATTGTGGGCACACACAAATCCGGCCAGGGGCGCCATGGCACCCGCGGGCACGGGGTTGGAAATCCCTGCATTACACTATTGACTATGTCCATGAAGTTTTGTTTCTCTGTTGCTTTCAGTTTTATATTCCACATGTGAGTGAAGTCATGTGGTTCTTAGCTTTTTCTGTCTGGCTTATTTTGCTTAGTGTGATGATCTCAAGTTCTATCCATGTTGTTGCAAATGGCAATATTTCATCTTTTCTTATAGCTAAGTGATATTCCATTGTATATGTGTACAGTGTTTTTATCCAGTCATCTATCAAAGGACACTTAAGTTGTTTCCATGACTTGGCCACTGTGAACAGTGCTACAATGGACATTGGGATATATATGTTTCTATAGACTAAGGTTTTTGAGTTCTTTGGTAGCTACCCAGAGGAGGATTGCTGGATCATGGTGTAGCACCATTCTCAATCTTCTGAGGAATATCTATACTGCCTTCCAATAGTGGTTGTACCAATTTGCATTCCCACCAGCAGTATATAAGGGCTCCTTTTTCTCCATAGCCTGTCCAACACTTATTGTTTCTTGTCTTGTTGATAATAGCCATTCTAGAAGGTGTGAAGTGGTATGTCATTGTGGTTTTCATTTGCATTTCCCTAATAACTAGGGAAGTTGAGCATTTTTTATATGTCTGTTGGCCATTTGTGTGTCTTCATGGGTAAAGTATCTCTTTAGGTCTTGTAACCATTTTTCAATTGGAATGTTTGTTTTTATTTGTTGTTGTATAGTAAAAGGCATTGTTTGCAAATATTTTCTTCCAGTTGATTGGGTGCCTCCTTGCTTTTTTGATGGTTTTCTTTGCTGTGCAAAAGCTTTTCAGTTTGATAAAATCCCATTCATTTATTTTTGCTTTCACTTCCCTTGCCTTTGAGGTTAGGTTCACAAAGTCCTCCCTGAACCCAAGGTCTATATATTTAGTACTGATGCTTTCTTTTCTATACAATTTATTGTTTCGGGTCTTATGTGGAGGTCTTTAATCCATGTTGAGTTAATTTTGGTATATAGTGACAGATCAGAGTTCAGATTCATTTCTTTGCATGTGGTTTGCCAATTTTCCCAGAACCATTTACTGAAGAGGGAGGCTTTCTTGTCCCCATTATATATTTTTCACTGTCAAAAATTATCTGTCCAAATAATTTGTGGGTTTATTTCTGGTTTTTCAAAACTATAAGACATTATTAAAAGAATTTGAAGAAGAAAACACAAAGAAAAAGAAAGATATTCCATGTTTGTAGACTAGAAGAATCAATATAGTTAAAATGGCCATATTACCCAAAGCAATATACAGATTTAATGCAATTTCCATCAGGATCCCTTAAACATTCTATCAAGAAATAAATTTAAAAATCATCAAATTCATATGAAACCACAGAAGACTCCAAATCTCAAAGCAATCCTAAGAGAATAAAACTGGAGGCATCACACTCCCCAATTTCAATCTATACTACAAAACCTCAATAATCAAAACAGCTTGGTGTTGGCAGATAAATGGATACACATTTATGTACCTAACTTGAGCTTACTGAAAAGTATATAAAATATATCATGTAAATTCATAAAGCAATTTTCAAGTGTTCGGTATTGAACTCTTACTAACTTGGAGTAATATATTTTGGAGTTTAAGTTGTATTTGACATATATTAGTAGCTGCAGATTCTTAACCCAAGAGATAGGTCAGGTACTAATATTTCCATGTAAATAAGGAAACTTAAGTTTAAAAATTCCCCAAAACCCCTGAAGTAATTAGTAAGATGAAACTCTGAATATTTCCCTAATATATTATGACTATAGTTTATACTACATTTTATTTTCCTCTTATAAATCTTATAGTTAAACAACAATTTCATATTCAAGTTTGTCAGCTATAAATTATTTATTTTATATATTTACTCATTTATTTAGCTTTGTATTCACAAGACCATTATGCAGCAATAGTATAGGAGATTATGGCAATGTCTATCATTTAGGTAAATATTACGCTTTTTATTGATTTAAATGTACTAATATAAATTAAAAATCATCAAAATCCTGTAATAGTATAATGTTTCATATGATATTTCATAGGTTGGTATAAAGATGCTTCATAGGATTATTGAGAAGATTGAGTTATTTATGCTAAGTGCCTTGTACATAGTCAGAATTTGATATATCACCTTTTATTTTCTATACATCATTACTTATTCATATGAAATACTACTAGCATCTAATACTGGTTTTATCACTTACTAGTCTAAATTATTATAGTACATATACATAATATGTATGCTTATATGTATGTATATTGATAAACATTTTAATGTTTAAATAGTACATGTATAATCTGATAAAACAAACAAACAAACAAAAACGTCTATTATGTCTCGTATGTAATGTCTTCTTAGACTAGTGGACTCCCGTATGAACCAAACTCTATGGAGGCTCCATAGGCAGTTCGTGTCAGGGGGTATGAGATGAATTGCAATGAAATATACCCATTAACTCTTTTTGCTTGGTTTCAGTCATTATATTAATTCACCATAGGAATAGTTTATCTTATCTTAATCAACAATTTTAATTAACACTTGTGTCCATTAATAAAAATTAAGAAACTATGGTAAGTATTATATATTAAAATAGGGTCTGCAATCTAAAACATTCAAAGTATCAGGTAT
This sequence comes from Craseonycteris thonglongyai, assembly GCA_004027555.1. Taxonomy (NCBI): domain Eukaryota; kingdom Metazoa; phylum Chordata; class Mammalia; order Chiroptera; family Craseonycteridae; genus Craseonycteris; species Craseonycteris thonglongyai. The sequence continues at coordinate 3,512 of PVKE010020200.1, forward strand.
ATGAGTAAAACAAGTACGGTACTAAGCATGGATACAGTATTTGAAAACGAATGACCTTCTGTGTTCTTTTTCTCCCGTGGGCCCTGAGAATATTCACCCATGGCACTTACAGCTGCAATGTCTATCCCAAGATAACTAGCAGATTCCAGTCATAACCTTACCCCAGATGCCATGCTTTAAAATTTACTACATAAAAAAATATAAAATACCAATCACCATATGCATTTCTGTTGCATTAGGATTAGAGACAAGTTCTGTTTAGAAATAACCCCAAGAACAGTTTTTATATTTTATTTTTACATTGAAACAGTGCGTATGTTAAATAAAATGAACACAGCAGTGAGCTGCACTTTTTTTTTAAACAAGAAAAGAGTTAAAGTTGCCAGGAAAGAGGAAAGAAATAGAAATTTGTTGGAGATATAAGTCTCCTTCATGTAAGGTCTTTGGAAGACATATTGGGCAAAATGACCTATTATTTATTAATATTTTCACAACTGTTTCAAGTTTATTAGGTTTGAAATCTAGAATTTCCATTTACCTAATTCAGACTTTTCTTGAGTGAATTATTGAAATAGCCTCCCATCACTGGCCTCCCAGCTGCTGAGACAGGATAGTTAGTGAAACCTATGCAGTTAGGGGAGGGGGTCCTAGCAATCAGCAATCTCGGGAGTCACAATATCCATGCCTTGGAGTGTAGCACAGAAATAGGATGGTCAGGTAACAAAGCCTCAGGAGAAGATAATGCCAGGATGCATTGTACATGGCCCTTCCAATAAGACTGGATTAGGATCCAATATTGTAAGATATGTAGCAAAACTCAGACAGTCAGGAAGGCCTCAACCTGAAACTCATACCTAAGAAATGCAAATGTAAGTGTTCGGCTTCTGAGCCCATCTCTAAGGAATGTAAATTAACCTTGGGGGGAAGGTACCTGACACTAAAAACAATAATAAGACAAACGACCTGAAGACCGATTATGCCTGGACCCCTCCCCCCTGCCACAAGATAAAACAGTAGAGTCTTAACTTGGGCCTTCCACTTTCAGGTGCCCCCTCTCATCAGACAGCTTTCCTTCTTTCCAATAAACTTTGCTGCTTCACCTTTCTTGTGGAGTCTGTGTTTTCTCATTCTTCAAGTCCGTGAGACCAAGAATGTCTGAGCTACTGTTCACAATTGTTCCTGCATCACTTCCACTACTGACCCACATACTATTGTTCACAGGGAAGTTACAGTGACTTCTTACCATTTAAAGAGAATGATACAACTCCACTACAAGAATCCTCCATTACCTCCAATTGCACTTAAAATAACAGGTAGAGCCCTTAAAAACATTCACTTGACATACGAATTACTTATGAGGACTGTGACAATTTACCATCAAAGGGGTGGTTTAAAACAAGAGCAATTTGTTTTCTCACAGTTCTGGAGTCCAGAATTCCAAAATCAAGGTGATGGCAGGTCCAGGGTCTGAAGAAAAAAATCTGTTCCTTGCCTCTTCATATTTCTTGTAGCTAATGGCTCTTCTTGTTTGTGGCCTTGACTTATCACTCAGATTGTCAAAGGCATTATTATATTTCTGCTACATCTTTGCATTGCTTTCTCTGTGTCTCTAATCTCCCTCTGCTTCTTTTTTTTTTTTAATATATTTTTATTTCTTTATTTTTGACAGGGAGAGAGAGAGAGAGAGAGAGAGAGAGAGAGAGAGAGAGAGAGAGAGAGAGAGAGATACAGAGAGAGAACTGAACTGGGGGAGCTCCCAGTTCAGCATATGGTTCCGCACAAGCCTAAACCAGGATTCGATCCTTGGTCCCCAGCGCTGCAAAGTGAGCGCCTAATCCACTGAGCCATCCCAGCTTCCCCCCTCTGCTTCATATAAGGAAACTTGTCATGGCATTTAGGGCACACAAGATAACTTTCATAATTTCTAGGGATTAAGACCTGATATCTTTGAGATCCATCATTCAGCCACTACACCTACTTTCTGCCTCCTGCTCTGTCCTCATTTAATACTACTTTTTCTCATTGTTATAGCCACACTAGGTATCTTTCATAGTGTTGCAAAATGCTTAATTTTCTCTTATTACAGTGACTTTATCAATATTATTGAATTACAAAGGGTAGTCTTTCAAGCTCTCTATTAGCTAACGTCTACTTTCTAGGACACATACTAAATATCACATTCTTGTAAATGCTCTCTGGTATCTCACCATTTAACTAGATTCTATTATGCCTCTTCACAGTATCCTGCTTTCTTCTTCTTCTTCTTCTTCTTCTTCTTCTTCTCCTTCTTCTTCTTCTTCTTCTTCTTCTTCTTCTTCTTCTTTTCTTCTTTTAAATTTATTGGGGTGACACTGGTAGTAAAATTATATAGGTTTCAGGTGTCTACTTTTATAATAGATCATCTATGAGTTGCATTATGTGCTCACCATCCAGAATCAGTTCTCTTTCCATCACCTGTATTTGGCCCCCTTTCCTCCTTCCTCTTCTACTAGCCTCCTCCCTTACCCTTTGATAACTACTAAACTATTGTCTGTGTCCATGACTTTTTGTTTTGTTTATTTGTTTGTCTTATTTCTTTGTTGCTTTCAGTTTTATAACCCACATATGAGTGAAGTCATATGGGTCTTGACTTTTTCTGTATGACTTACTTCACTTAGCATGATGACTCAAGATTTATTCATGTTGTCACAAATGATAGTATTTCATCTGTTCTTGTGGCTGAGTAATATTTCATTGTGTTAATGTATCACATCTTCTTTATCTAGTAATCAGTCAAAGGACAATTTGGTTGTTCCCATGTCTTGGCGAACAGTGCTGCAATGAACACCAGCATATACACCAGGACTGTCCAGAAAGTATCCAGCCATGTAATATGAAAAATAAAGGCATGTTTTGGGACAGACCTCAGATAGTTTTATGTACAAACATTTTCAGATATTTTGGGTAGATAACCTTAAGAGGGATTGGTAGGTCATGTGGTAACTTTATTCTTGATTTTTTGAGGAATCTCCATATTGCTTTTTCATATTAGCTATACCAATTTGCATTCCCACTAACAGTTTGTGATGGTTTATGGTATTACTTTCATTTACAATGTTTATGGCAGTGTTTAGCTATATAGTCATTTGTGTTATTATTTATATAATTTCTGTGTTCTCCACACTATATGCTTAATGAGTGCAGAAAAGATATCTGTTTTGTTCACCTGTGTAGGTCTAGCATCATTCATAATTAAAGAAGCCCAGTAAATATACATTTTCAATTTGGGCATAATCTTTGTAATCATTATACATTTATTCAATAAATACACAATAGATGGAGGCCATTTGTTTCATTTAATAGGTATGTGTTGTTTAAATTAATTTTTTTATATAATGAAAACATTTTTTATGATAATTATAAAGTTTTAGAAAGTATTTTTTCATGTATATTTTGGACCAGGAATTTATAATAAAAGGTATGTTGTTAAACAAACCTCCAATTAAGCTATCAAATCAAAGTAAAAAACAGCTTCTATTACCTAAATTTTGAATCTTGCACTCAAAAATAAATTGGCCTGTTTTTTATGTTTTATTTCTAATTGGAAAGATGAGAAAAGTCTCAAGATATTTGAAATTACATCTATGAAAATAATACCACATTTAAAATGTGAATAGTATTTATTCTCAGTTAATGAAAAAGCACCAAATGTTATCACTTTTATTTCTTTAACCTTTGTTTTTACCACCACAGTCAATCAGATGCTCTATATAAAACCTTTGATCAGCAGAATACAATTTGTAGTTGTGATGAACATCTTCCCGTGAATTTAATTAGTTTATACTCCTAATTAACTCATTATATTTTAACTCATTATATTTTAACATGTGTACCTTACACTTTCTGCTTCTTACCAATAGCATGTTATGGATTGATATCAAACAATAGCTGACTGAAAAAATAACTTAAACTTAATAATATCGAAGTCACCATGATAGCTAACAATACTCCACTGAAAGATAACTGTTAGGGCTGAAGAGTGAGATGGTAGGAGAAGGAAAAAAATTAACACAAGGACAAAGCAGTAACCCCAGGTAACTCCATGAAGAGATTTCCATTGTTAAAGCTTGCAAGAACTTTTCGCCCCACCCTGAGGTGGTTGGAATTTGGCACCAGATTATCCACTAAACACGCCTAACCTGGATGCTAGTACTTTCTGAGAACCCTTCTGGTTCTTCTGATACCCGTTTATAAAAATGCTCTCCCAACCCCCAGAAGTCACTGATGCCATCTTTCCTTCATTTGGTGTGAGCCCAGCTATTTCTTGGCCATTTCTAATCAACTTTCTCATGAAACCAGTACTCGGTATGGTCCTTCTTCGGGGAACATTACAATAACTAATCTGCCAAGTGATGGTACTCTGAGAATTTACAGTTTGGACCCTTTCAAAGGGCAATATTATCCAAACAATCTTCATCTATAGATTTTCTTAATAGAGAAGAAGGAGAAGGAGAAGGAGAAGGAGAAGAAAAAGAAAAGAAGAAGAAGAAGAAGCACATAATCCCCATTTCTTATTTAGGAAAGAAAATCTACCATGGGTCCTGAGCACCCTTGTATGTTCTTAACTTGGTCTGTCAAGAATAAGAAACTCTGAAAACTCTTTATCTGGGTCATTTCTCAGGATTGTATTCTTGGTGAGAAAATTTAAGGGGTACAGTAACATCTCCTCCTGGACAAATAGCGGGCTTGCTTTTGCTTACCGTAAACTCCTCAAGCTCAGCATACCTTTCTCATACCTGAGTTCACTGTGTCTACAGGCATGCATGTGGGTCCTCCTGCATCACCCCTCCCACATAGAACCCAGGGACATGGCTAACACATGCAAAACTGAAGCTCTAGACAGAGCTTTTGCAGTGAGTAATAAACTCCTTTCTTTCTGATCCAGTCATCTCACACCTGCCTGCCTGTATCCATGAAAGAGTAACAGGACGGTTTATTACCTTTACAATAGAGCAGAAGTCCTGGCCTTCATAGCTTTTGACTTCACCACAGAATTCTTTTGTCCCCAGACATTAAGTTCTTAAAAGTCTGTAAGAGAACAGGAGCTAACTTCCTTTCCTGGAGGTTCTGATCATTACCTATGATGCTAAGTAGAAGCTGATAAAGGCAGGGATTCTCTGATCTTCCATCCAATTTTATAAAAATGACAGCTGTTCTATGACTGAATGGCCTGTGGAAACAGCTCTCACAGTAGGAGAAAGCTTACATACTGAGGAAATATCCAGGGACTCTTTCAAAAATCTGTCCTTATGCTAAGATCTGTGTGTTTTGGTCCAGTTTCATTTTCCCTGAAGTAAGTAGACTACAGGTCTGTGTTAAAATAAGTTGTTGCTACAAAGACACATTGCCTCCTGAGACTTAAGGCCCACATACATGGAGGAGGACTCCAATTAAAGAATATTGATCAAGTCTCAAACTTAAATCTTGGGAAAGTTCTACCTCTGTTCTTTCAGTTAATGTCCACCAGGTGGCAAGTGCTGAGTGTCTCTAGAACTCTCAAAAACTTTAGTGAAGTGCCCCAGGTATTCCCAGCTGTAGTGAAGATCCTATGTTTCATAAAATAATCTAGTTCTTTTTGACTCTGAAAAGTATAGAACCTTCTTTGTAGGAAAATGTCATTCATTTCTTTGTACCAAGCACTGCATTTGAAAGGTAAGAAAGAGATGGAAGACACAGTCCTTGTCTTCAAGTTGCTCATAGTTTAGTATCACAATAAGTGTATTTTGAATAATGAAGATATGAATGAATTAATGAATATATTATATGTGATCAAATTACCAAATTTCTCTTTCTATTTTTTTATTTTAAAATAAAATTAGTAGCACAGTGTCACATAGGACTTAAATTGGAAACATTGAGATGATGAAAGGGCTTTAGCAAAGTAATTTGCATACAGAGATCACTAAATAACATTTTCATTATTTTATTGAATGTAATATCCTAACATTAGGATACTCCATTTAGCCATTATTTCCAACTTCTATGCTTTACCACTCAAAATTTGAATAATTAAAATACATTTTGATGATTCTTTCATATCACAAACATTGCTAGCATAGTAAAACTCTTTGTGCTAAAAATTTTATCATCATTTTTTCTTAACACTAAGTCAATTGGTGTAATTTTGCTTAATATTAATTAAGTGCTCACTGGGTTATCTTGTCAATAATGATTTTAGAAATTAGGCTATTAATAGTTCCATTTGTGTTGCAGAAAGTGACACCCAAACGGGGGATATCAGATGCTCAGACAACTCTTTGGATAGAGGAAGGAGATTATATTAGCCCGTGGAGCACTGGGGTCTAGAAGCACCTAAGGACTTGCTCCCCATGGTTAGATTCCTCACAGTTTATATAGCATTCCAGTGTTCATGTGATTTCTTTGTCTAGGGTCCTACATGCCTTTGTGACTCAAGGTGTGAAGGGGGAATCTCAGTGGGAATGTAGAAGTTTCCGGATAAATCTTGTTAGAGGTTTCCTGATATCTCCTGTAACTTTTATGCTTGTGAGGGTCTCCAGGAGGAGGCCAGTTACAGATTTATAGGGTGTAGTTAATCTGTCACCAGTGTAAGAGTCTCTAGGTGGCACCTTTTCTCTACTATATTAAAATTCTTCCTCTCTCATTTGAACTTAAAATTTTGCATGGAACCAGATAAACAATTAAAAGCAACTAAGGAAATAGCAATAAATTAAATAATTAAGTGTTAATTTTCAAAAGTAGAATATAAAATTTATTTTGATATTTGTGAAATTTGTAATATTTATATATCAAAAACTAAAAAGTACTGGATAAGAAGTATTTCATTTGTGTTGCATGAGTGTTCAGATAATACCTTTATCTTGCCTTGCAGAACTCTCTACCCTTCTCTACCTTTAATAGACTGTATCAGTGGACTCTTGGCTCCTGGCTTCAGATTGTGTTCAGCCATCTGGAAACCTAAACAGGAAGTCAGAATGGTTAATCAAACCCTGGCTCTTTGTAAGTTTGCTTCAATATGGCTATGTTTCTGGATTAAGGTAAAAGCTTCTCTCAAGTTGACCCTATTTCCATCATTATCTCCTACTGCATTTGAGTAAGGAACAACTCTCTCTCCATATAGCTTCAGTCTCAGGGCATTAACAACAGCTGCAGTTGTAAACTCTGTAGTGCTGTACTATCTCCTAAAGTTTCCCTACATTCTGCCCACATTTTAGAAATAGTTCTCTTTTTAATCTCTCTTTGAATTATTCTAATTTAAGTGTACCATCTGTTTCATGCCAAAAGCCCAATGAAAACATTAATTTTACAAAAAAGCAACTTTTTTTTTTTTACATTAAAACCAACTTGTCTCTGTAAAAAGAAGAAAACCTGCACTTTTGAATTTTAGGGGTAGGCAGAAAGCATAGAGTTGTGAGTGCAGTCTCTTATATTAGAATACTTATAGCCAAAATTTGATTTGATCATTCATGACTTGTAATTTACTTTATTTTTCTAAAACTCAATGTCCTCACTTATAAAGTGGGTTGATGGTAAGTGGACAGTAGCAACTATCCCATATTATTAATGCTAGGGTTGTGTAAATTACATAAAGGACTTTCTGGTCAAGATGATGGAGTAGGTAAACATAGAATTTACCTTCTCCCATGACCACATCAAAAATACAACTAAATTATAGAACAACTATCATTGAGGACTACCTAAAAGCTAGCTGAACAGCAATTCTAGAACTAAGGATATACAGAAAAAGCCACATCAAAATTGGTAAGAGGAAATGGAGACATGAGCGGTCAGATCCCACACCCACTGTATGTGGATTATGAATTGGGAGGGATATCTCATCAGTGGAAAATCCCGTGAAGAGTTAGGGGACCCAGCCCCACACTGACCTACCCAGAACAGGGTCCCAGTGCTGGAAAGGAGTCTCCATCACATCTGGCTGAAAACCAGGGTGGGTTATACCTGAGTGAGAGGAAGGACAACTAGAGACCTAAGCATTCTCTTGAACATTTGTGCATGGATTCATTTGCCCTGAGTTCCACCAGAGGGGCAGCGGCTCAAAAGAAGCCAGGGATGTAGGAGAGGAAATGTATTGACTATCTGCAGGGCAAGGGCTGGAGAAGGCAGGCGTTGGGCAATGGAAGTGCTGGCAGGAACCATTGTTCCTTTGTTGAGTGCTCCTCATACCCAGCCCATAGGAGCAAGAAGGTGCCAAGTCTGTGCTCTCCATTAACATAACTAGCACCATTCCTCTAGCCCTGATGATTCTCTGAAACCATGCCCCAACCACCCTGCATGTCCAGCCCAAACTTTTTCCAGTGGATTTTCCACCCAAGAGGTGTGCCTCCACTCACACCACAGACTTTCTCAAAATCTTTCAAAGGTCCACAACTCCCCCACTCCCACACACAAAAAAAGAGCTGGCCTCAGTATCCCCTGTATCTCTTACTAAGTGGCCCCAAGCCTAGCACAAGTGGCAACCAGTGTCAACTTGCTTTGAAACTCTCATCAGGTGGCCCTCAGCCTGGCATAAAGCAGCAGGCAGTCTAGGCTTGAAATGTAGCATCAACTAAAAGGACACAATTCTGGCACAAGTTGCATCTGGCCTCAGTTCATATAATGATGCCCACCAAAGAGTCGCAAGCCCAGATCTAGTGACAGCCATCCTCCGTTAGCTGCATAGCTTCTCCCAGGTACCTCCAAGCCCAGCACAAGAGGTAAACAACTACAGATCACGTTGTAGCACCTACCAGGAAGCCCCAAACTGTACACAAGCAGCAGCTGACCTTGACCTGCACTGGAGCGCCTCTGAAGAGGCTCCAGAGCCACGCCACCATGTTGATGGCTTCAGACCATACCAGAGTACCACCCATCAAGCTCCACAAATGATATACCCAAAGGGCAGACATGGCTGGTTCCACAGACTCATTAAAGTGACTCCTTCTTTGTGGAGTCAGTCATTTCACAATAGTTCATCTGCTGTAGTCATGAACAACCTTCACAGCCAGTCAGCCTAAGGGCCAATTCCACCCACTGATGTGCCAATAGCAATCAAGACTCAACCATAAAATGAGAGCACACACAACCCACACAAGAGACACTCCTGGAGCCCCAGGCTCAGGTGACCAGGAAGACTGTGCCACTATACCCCACTACATAAGGCCACTCTACCAAGAGTGGGAGACATAGAAGCTCTATCACTTAAGATGTGGCCAGTACAGATTGAGATGTGTTGTAAATGTAATACCTATACATAACTGATCACAAAAACTTGGTATATATTAAAAAATTATAAAGTGTATCATTAATAATTTATGTTGTTTGCACCTTGAAATGATTTGTGAATAGATTGGATTACAGAAATTGCATAATCTATGTATTCACTTTAAAAAATTTTAATGTGGCTAATAGAAATTCAAATTACCCATGTGACATTATTATTAGACAGATGGGACAACTAACACAGATATCAAATGCATATTCTTTGCTCTCAATGGGTAGCATTTATTTTTTTCTAATGCTTTTCTGTTTATTGAAAATCCGTAAATGCCTAATTAGGTAATAATTTGTGTTTATTTAACACTTTAGATAGGTGAGGCTTGAAGTGGCTAAGAATTTTTTCAGTATTTTGCAGTTGGTCAAGATAGAAGATGGAATTGAAACCTAAGTTATCTAATATTCAAATGTGTTTTAGCCTCTTTCCATCTCTATGGGGGCACAGTTTCAGTTAAAAAGTAATCAAACTATAAGCTAGATTTTGGCATATGAGCAGCTTCGAAGCTGCTTCCTGGGGAATTTTTTTAACTTCCTCTGTAGTCTTGAGTTCAAAGGCTAACTAATTAGACGTTGATAAAATCTCTTGCTTGATATTTTTTACTAAACATCAACTTTTCACCTCTATATCTGATTTATAATGACAGCCTCATGTTCTCTACAGCAAAATCTCACTACCTGTGTTGCTGAGTTATTTGATATGAGTGAAGTATGCTAAGCTTTCATCCTTTTAAACTCAGAAAAGCATGTCATTTGCATCTAATAAAACCACCACAATGCTATACACTTTCATGATAGTAATTTATTTTCTTTGAAATAGCTTTCAACATTTAGAATTATGCTCTTGGGTTTTTATTATAAACTAATATAATAAATAGTCCCGAAAAAGAAAATGTGGAAAATAGACAATATAACCACATTTCAGGTGGCACCATGATTCAGATTTTGCTCACATCAATTCTGATCACATTTTATTTTCCTGGACTTTCTGGTATTGAAAAAGGAGGCTGGGAAATATCCCTGACTGATTGTCTGTGTGCCCAAGGAGGGCAACTACTAAACAGGAGAGAATCGACAAGGTTCACAGGTAGTAACATCTACCACAACATAATTTGCCTAATGCCTTTCTGGAAAGCTTCCCAGTTGAGCTTTAAATGTACTGTCTCTATTCTCAGATCACTTACTCTTTTGTAACTGTAGTCCAGTCCTTTTTAATATGTGATAAAGAGATATTTAATCCAATGATGTTAATATTTTAGAGTTATTGTGGGGACTTAAAGATTATAATGTGTAGAGATATACTGTGAACTAGACAGCTCAAAATTAAACCAAAATAAGATATTATTTTAATTGTGAAGGAAGAATTGCTCTAAGTACCATCATTTGAAAGCTATCAAAATTACAGTTTAGGACACTAAAAATAATGTACATGTTACATTCATCAAAGTATAAGAAAATATGTGTAATTCACAATGCAAATAATTAAACTTACAAAGAATTTCAGAGGAGTGGAAGCCTGAATGGCTCGGGGGGTTAAGTGCTTGATTTGCAGCCCCGGCCCTGACCTATGTGGAACCATATGCTGAACGGGGATGCGCTTCCCATGCAGGAGGCCCCCAGTTTGTTACTCACTCCCCAGTTTGGCTTCTGGCTCAGGGGACATGCTTCCCATGCAGGAGGCCCCTCGCCCAGTCCCTGCCCTGCACAGCCCCCATCCACCTGTGTGGAACTAAAACCATGTTGAAAACGTGATATACAACTATGTAAACTGCTCTGGACCCTCCCCCTTCTCTCTGTCTCTCTCTGTCTCTGTCTCTGTCTCTCTCTGTCTCTGTCTCTGTCTCTGTTAAAAACAATAAAATAAATATGAAAAGAATTTCAGAGGAAATATAAGATATTACAACTGAGCAGATTATATGATTTATGCACACATTAATACCCACACATGCATATAAACACAAGATATCACTGGCAAAAAAATTTAAGGCAAGCTCTCCATTTTCTGAATTAAAAAAACTAAAGTTTGGAGAGATTATGTAAATAAACTAGAGAAAAACAGAATGGATATTATAATCCACATTTGATTGTAATGCCAGAGCTTAAGTTTAAATATTTATTTACTCTTTATTTTGCTTGGGCCAAATATTATGATATTAATGAATTTTAGATTTAAAAATAGCAGTAACATTACCAAAAGCAATCTTACTACATTGACTTTAATTCTAAGCATTATGTTGTTGCTTTGGAGCAAAGATATTAGAAGCTTCAATTAGATTACTAGTTATAAAATAGGTAAAATATATGTTTTTACTACTACCTGCTTAATTCATAAGATTTTCCTAAGTGAAAAATATATCATAAAAAAATTTATAACCTAGTTATAGGCAATGTATAATTTTATTTATTTTGTTAATTTTGCTAAATCTGAAGTGTCTTGATTTAGAACCATATTTTCATGTTGTCATTAGATGAACTGAAAATGTTTGATCCATAATGAAATATTCACATTTTGTTCAGTGGAAATCAATATTGATTCATCTCTAGTTCATGGCAGATATCCAAGTGTCAAAGTACAAACTCATCAGCTTCATCAACAATTAAATTTCCTTTAAAACAGAGATGTGGGGAATTAAATTTGCTTATTGTAAATGGAAAAAAGATTGGATTTCAGCTTGGTTCCCAGAATGATTTAATCCTTTCTAGGTGAAGCAGTATTAACTAAGATGATTAACAAGAGACTATATTTCTTTTTCTTTTATAGGAATGGATCAGCTATCAAGGTGAGTCCCCAAGGCCCACACATAGCCATTCAATCACTTGGAAAAATGAGTAATGGAAACCTTATGGAAAATTAACATTTTTTTAAATGTCCAGATTTGCACAGTCACAGCCTGCTCAACTTCCAGTTACGTAGCAGCAGAGAAACCTACTAAGAGGAATTCGTCAACTTGAGGTTTCAGTTAGTAGGACAGAGGGGAGGGGGGCAGGATATGCCATTGAGAAGGTTTCTGAATGTTGCTTGCCCCCCTCTGCGAATCCATCAAGGTAATGAGCAATTCATACCTTTAATAGGTCATTGCTGCTTCAGTGAAGCACTTAAAGATATTATGAGCTCTCTTGGAATACTGGAAAACATAAATGTCAAGCCAATCTCATATGAAATCATTGAATTCTTAAGTTTCTTTGACAAGTGTATGTGGTAAATAGATGAGTATGACAGAAAAGAGATGATGACAAAGAAAGACTAAATCATTTTTATGAAGCATCTTTGTATGTAATATAGGAAAATAAGTTTGGATTGCTTCTCTAGAGAATATCTCAGTGCTTCACAAAACTGTTACTTCTTAGTTCTCAACTATATTGCTTTGACATAAATTGTGAAAGAAGCATACTTAACCTGCCTTAAAAATACTTCATTATTTATCATGAGTTCAATAACTTAATAATACTCTTTCCCTACATCTACTTTTAAAATATATTCTCAGCTATTTTCTCCCATTAGCATTTGTAAATATTAAAAGCTTTAAAAAACACAGTAATATTTATTTATACCATGACATACATGCCCCATAATTAATCCAATATTAGAATGCCCAGTATTATCAATGATCCCTACCCTACGATCTAAATTCTCAAATATTTCAATAGGAAGAGACTCAAACCCTGATATTCTCTATTATGTAATGTTTAAATCGTCATCAAATAAATTTTTGGCTATTATTTTCTCAAAAAATTTTTAGCATAAGATCACAAATATTTATTTTATATTTTTAATTACAGACCAATACTGAATTGGCCTTTGGTCATCCAGTTAATTTTTTATTTCAATTATTATAAATTTAAGGAGATGCTGGAATAGCTCAGTAGTTAAGCGCTTGCCTTGCAATGGCAAGGTCTGGGATTCAATTCCCGGCCTTGGACTGTGCAAACCAAATCCATCTGCTGAACTGCAGCACATTGGTAACCACTGGAATGGCATGGTGGCAAATGTTCTCACCTCCCATATGGAAGGCCCTCAGTTTGATTTCTGCCCTGCGTACACACACTGGTATGGAGTGAAACCACATCACAACTAGTGATATAAAATATGAAGATTGCTCTGGGCCCTCCCCACTTCTCTCTCTCTTTCTCACCTCCTCTCAAAGCAATAAAATAATAACATGGTCTCAAGATCTATCCATGTTTCACAAATGGCTGTATTTCATCTTTTCTTATTGCTGAATAGTATTCCATTGTGTAACTGTATCACACCATCTTTATCTAGTCATCTATCAAAGGACACTTTAGTTGTTTTCACAACTTGGCCACTGTGAACAGTGCTACAATGAACATTGAGGTACATATATCTTTGTGAACTAAAAGAATTTCAAGATTGCTGGGTCATATGACAATTCCGTTCCTAATTTTTTGAGGAATCTCTATAATACCTTTCATAGTGTCTGTACCAATTTACGTTACTATCAGCTGTGGATGAGGCTTGCTTTTTCTCCACAGCCTCTCCAAGTGAAATAAGTTAAACTGAAAGAATCAAGAAACATATGACCTCACTTATGGGGAGAATATAAAATTGAAAGTAACAAAGAAACAAAAACTCATGGACACAGTCAATCATATAGTGGTTACCTGAAGGTAAAAGGGAAAGTGGGTGGGAAGGAAGGGGGCATCAAATATATGGTGATGGAAAAAGAAATGATTCTGGGTAGTGAGCACATAATCCAATGCATAGACAATTTAATGTAGAAGTGTACACCTGGAAACTATGTAACTTTTACCAACCAATGTCACCCAAATAATTTTAACAATAAAAAAATTAAAAACAAAAAACAATAAAATAAATCTTTAAAAAATTATTATTAATTTAAGATCAAGATATTTTCATTTGGCTCTCCTTTATAGCTTTCAATTATTCTTTTCAGAGTGTCCATTAACACACTAAGATGGTATTTTTTAATATATTTTTATAGTTATTTGAATATTGTATAATAGATGCAATTTGAGAAATCCAACATTCGTGACATCACTTTATTGACTTCTATTGACTATATATTTTTAAATTGTTAACTTTATTGGGATGGTATTGGTTTTTAAAAATTACATAGGTTCCAGGTGTACAATTCTATATTACATCATCTGTATATTGCAATATGTGCTCACCACCCACAGTCAGTTCTCTTTCCATCACCATATATTTGATGCCCGCTCCCTTCTCCCACAACCCCATCCCCCCTTAGACTTAGGTAAGCACTAAACTGTTGACTGTGTCCATGAGTTTTTTATTCTTTTTTACTTTCAGTTACATATTCCACATACAAGTGAAGTCATTTGGTTCTTGTTTTTCAATCTGACTAACCTTGCTTAACATGATGATTTCAAGGTCCATCCATATTGTTGCAAGTGGCAGTATTTCATCTTTTCTTATAGCTGAGTAATATTCCATTGTGTAAATGTACCATAACTTCTTTATCCAGTCATCTATCAAAGGACACTTTAGTTTTTTCCATGACTTGACCAACATGAACAGTGCTATGATGAATATTGGAGTACACATATCTTTGCAAACTAAGGCATTCATATTTTTTGGGATTAGATACCCAGAAGATGGATTGCTGAGTTGTATGGTAATTCTATTTTTAATTTTTTGAGGAATCTCCACATTGTCTTCCATAGTGGTTGTACCAATTTACATTCCCATCAGCAATGGATGAGGGTTCCTTTTTCTCTGCAGCCTCTCCAGCACTTGCTATTCCTTGTCTTATTGATTATAGACTTTCTAGCAGGTGTGAGATGATATCTCATTGTGGCTTTAATTTGCATTTTTCCAATAGCTAATGAAGTTGAGGGTTTTTCTCTTTCTTTCTTTTTTTATATCTGTTGGTTCTTTGTTGTCTTCATGGGAAAAGTGTCTGTTCAGGTTTCCGCCCATTTTTCAATTGGATCATTTGAGCTTTTATTTTTGTTGTTGTTGAGTTGTTAGAGTTCTTTATATATTTTAGATATTAGCCCCTTATCAGAGGCATTGTTCGCAAGTATTTTCTCCCATTTTGTTGCTTTCCTCTTTATTTTGTAGATGGTTTTCTTTGCTTCAAAGAAATTTTTTGATTTGATGTAGTTCCATTCATTTATTTTTGCTTTTACTTGCCTTGCCTTTGAGGTAAAGTTCATAAAGTCCTCTCTGAACCCAAGGTCTATAAGTTTAGTACTGATGTTTGCTTTTATAAAATGTATTGTTTTAGGTCTTATCTGGAGGTCTTTTATCCATTTTGAATTAATTTCGGTATATGGTGACACTTCGCAGTCCAGATTCATTCTTTTGCACATGGTTTTCTAATTCTCCAAGCAATATTTACTGTATACGCTTTCCTTTCTCCATTGTATATATTTTTCTCCATTGTCAAAAATTATCTGTCCATATATTTATAGGTTTATTTCTGGGTTTTCCATTTTGTTCCATTGGTCTCTGTCTCTTTTTCTGCCAATATCAACTTGTTTTGATTATTGATGCTTTGCAGTATACACAAAAGTTGGGGAGCATGATGCCTCCAGCCTTACTCTTTTTATAGGATTGATTTGGTGATTCAGGGTCTTTTGTGTTTTCATACAAACTGATAACTTTTTAAAATCTATTTCTCAACGGAATGTCTGTAGAATTTTGATGGGAACTGCATTAAATCTGTATACTGTTTTGGGTAATATTATCATTTTTAACACTGTTGATTTTTCCAATCTATGAACACATAATATCTTTTCATTTCTTTGTGTCCCCAGGGGGAGCTAAATATATGGGGATAAAAAGAAAGCTGATTCTGGGTGATGAACACATATTGTATCACATAGACAAAGTCCTGTAGAATTGTATACCTGGAACCGCAGTAATTTTTACCAATCAATGTCACCCCAATAAAGTTAACAATAAAAAAAAAGAAAAAAGAGTGTCTTATAGTTTTCCATGTATAAGTCCTTCACATTTTTTGTTAAATTTATTCCTCAGCATTTTATTCTTTTTGTTGTGATCACAAAAGATATTGTTTTTCTCATTTCTTTTTCTGAAGTTTCATTGTTTGTATATAAAAATGCAATGGATATTGTACATTGATTTTGTATCCTGCAGATATACTGTATTTGTTTATTTCTAATAGTTTTCTGATGGCATCTTCAGGATTTTCTATATAAAGGATCTGCAAAAGTGACAGTTAGTTTTAATTCACTGGATGCCTTTTATTTCTTTCTCCTGCCTGATTGCTCTGGCTAGAACTTCCAGGACTATGTTGAATAGCACTGGTGACAGGGGACATCCAGGTCTTGTTCCTGATTTTAAGAGAAAAGTTTTCAGTTTTGCCCCATTCAGTATGATATTTGCTGAGGGTTTGTCATATATGGCCTATATTATGTTGAGGTACTTTCTTTTTATACTCATTTTTATTAAGTGTTTTGATCATAAATGGATGTTGTATCTTCTTGAATGCTTTTTCTGTGTTAATTGATGCAATCATATGGTTTTGGTTTTTTGTTTGTTTATGTGGTGTATCACATTAATCAATTTGCATATGTTGAACCATCCTTGTGCCCCTGTGATGAATCCCAATTAATTGTGATGTATAATCTTTTAATGCATTGTTGTATTCTATTTGCTAGTATTTTGTTTAAGATTTTTACATCAGTGTTCATCAGAGATATTGGTCTATAGTTTTCTTTTTTGTGTGTTGTCCTCAACAGGCTTTGGTATGAGGGTGATGTTCACCTCAAAAATGAATTGGGAAGCATTGCCTCTTCTTCAGTGTTTTTAAAAGAGTTTGAGGAGAACAGGCATTAGTTTCTCTTTGACTGCCTGGCAAAACTTGTTAGTGAGACCATCTGGGCCTGGACTCTTACATTTGGAGATGTTTTGAATGATTATTTCAATTATTTTACTGTTTATTGGTCTGTTAAGATCATCCAGTTTGTGATTCAGTCTAGAGAGACTATATATTTCTAGAAACTTGTTCAGTTCTTCTAGGTTGCAAAATTTGGTGGCATATAGTCCTGCATACTATTCTTGTATGATCCTTTGTATTTCTGTGGTATCAGTTGTAATTTCCTTTTTTTTTTTATTGTTTTTTGACAGAGAGAGAGAGAGAGAGATACAGAGACAGAGAGAAAACTGAACTGGGGGAACGCCCCAGTTCAGCATATGGGTCCACACGGGCTGGGGCTGGGACTTGATCCTTAGTTCCCGGCGCTACAAAGCGAGCGCTCACCCACTGAGCCTTCCCGGCTTCCCCCCAGTTGTAATTTCCCCTCTTTCATTTCTAATTTTAATTATTTTTATCTTTTCTCTTTTTCCCTTGGTGGGCCTAGCCAGGAGATTGTCGATTTTATTAATTTTTTTCTGTTCTCCATTTTATTTAGTTCTACTCTAATTTTTATTATTTCTTTCCTTCTGATGACTTTGAATTGTTGTTGTTGTTTATCTAGTTCTTTAAGTTGTGATGTTAGGTTGTTTACTTGTGACTTTTGTTGTTTCTTGAGACCAGCCAGCAGTGATATACATTTTTTTCTCTTATTGCTGCTTTTGCTGCATCTCAGTAATTTCGATATGTCATGTTTTCATTGTTCATTTCTATATACCGTATTTTCCGGTGTATAAGACGACCGGGCGTATAAGACAGCCCCCTAATTTTACAGTTAAAACATAGGTTTAGGCCTATATTCGCTGTATAAGACTACCCCCCACTTCCAAGGCTGTAGTCTTATACAGCGAATATAGGCCTAAACCTATGTTTTAACTAAAATTAGGGGGTCGTCTTATATGCCCAGTTGTCTTATATGCCGGAAAATATGTATTTTTAGTCTCTGATTTCTTCTTTGACCCAGTCATTTTTAATAACATGTTGTTTAATCTCCATATATATATATGTGTGTTTGTGTGTGTGTCCTTTTTCCTTTCTTTTTTTTTTTTTTCAGTTGATCTCCAATATGAAAGCTTTGTGGTCAGAGAATATACTTGGTATGATTTCAATCTTTCTAAATTTTCAGTGGCTAGCTTTGTGTTCCAGCATATAGTCTATTCTTGAGAATGTTCCATGTGCACTAGAAAAGTGTACATAGTCATGTGTTGTTGGATGAAATGTTCTGTACATGTCAATTATGTCCAATTGCTATAAGGTGTCATTTAAAGCTGATATTTCCTTATTTGTTTTCTATTTGTATGATCTGTCCATGTCTAGCAAGGGGGTGATGAGGTTAACTACTATAATTGTGTTTTTTGTCAGTTTCTCCTTTTAGTTCTGTTAGTAGTTGCTTTGTAAATTTTGGTGCTTCCTGGTTGGGGTATATATATTAATAAGTGTCCTGTCTTCTTGTTATATTATTCCCTTTATTATTATAAAGTGTCCATCTTTGTCTGTTATTACAATTTTGATCCTGAACTCTGTTTTGTCAGATATAAGTATGGCTACACCTGCTTTTATCTGGATGCCAATAGCTTGGAGTATTGTTTTGCACCCCTTCACTTTGAGTCTATGTTTGTTCTTGTGGCTGAGTTTTGTCTGTTGGAGGCAGCATGAGGTTGGGTTTTGTTTTCTAATACTGTTTGTTATTTTGTGTCTGCTTGTTAGTGAGTTTAGTCCACTTACACTTAGCGTGATAATTGATATGTTAGGATTTCCCATAGGCATTTTCGTTTTTCTGTTCTAGTAGCTCTTTTTTTTTTCTAGTTTTTCTTTGCTTTTTTGTTTCTGTCAGTTATTTTAGTTTGATGGTATTTATGAGTTTTTCCTATTTCCTCCTTTTTTTGTTTTTGTTTTTGTAATGTGTCTCAGTTCTAAAACTCTTTTTGAGTGGTTATTATAAAGTTTATGTAAAAGAAAGTTTTATATAGGCAGTGATCCCTTTTCTTAAAGATGTTTCTTATCTCCATTCTCTTTGTAAGCTTAAACCTTTACTTTTTCCCCTTTTACTATTTTGTGTTCCCAGTTTCTCTCTATTTATGTTTACTTTTTGTTTCAGGTCTAATACCCTACTTCAATATTTCTTGAAATGCTGACCTCGTGTTAGAGAATTCCCTCAGCTTCTTTATGTCTATTATGTCTTTATTCCTTCTTCATATCTAAAGGATAACTTTGCTGGGTAGATGATTCTTTGCTGGTAATTTCTCTCCTTCAATACATTAAATACTTGATTCAAAATATTGTAGAGTTCTGTTGAGAAGTCTGATGACAGTCTGATGGGCTTTCCTTCATAGCTTATGGTGTTCTTTTTCCTGGCTGCCTTGAAAATTCATTCTTTGTCTCTGATCTTTGACATCCTCAGTATAATGTGCCTGGCAGAAGTTCTGCTAGGATTCAAGTAGATAAGAGTCCTGTTTTCTTCTTGGATTTAAGGCTCTAGTTTTGTCCATAGATTTTGGAAGTTCTCATATAGTATTTGTTTGAGCAAATTCTCTGTATCCATCCTGTCTTCTGCTCCCTCCAGAATACCTATTATTCTTATGATACTCTTTCTAATGGAGTCTGATAGTTCTTGTAGAGATCTTTAATGTCTTTTAACTCTTAGGTCTCTCTCTTCTTCCTTCTGTGAAATTTCCATATTTCTGTTTTCTAGTTCATTAATTGTTTCCTCTGTCTATTTAACTATGCTTCCTATGCTAGCTATTTCATTTTTCATTTCTTTTATTGTGTTGTTTACCTCCAGAATTTCTATTTGGTTCTTTTTATAGTCTCAATTTCTGTGTTTTGTTTGTAGATTTTCTTTCTGAGATCACTTAGCTTTCTCTGTGTACCCTGCCAATTTTCTTTGATCTCTTTGAGTGTTTTCAGAATTGCAGTCTTCAATTTTATGTCATTTAGAGCATATATTTTTGTATCTTCAAGTTTCTTCTCTGAAAATTTTTTTTTTCTTTCTGAGCACCTTTGTTCACTAGTTTATTCATTGTGATTTGAGTGGTTTTTCTATTTTTTCCTAGGTATAAAGATTTTTCCCCCAGTAGACGTAAAGAGATTTTTTTTTTTTTGCTTCCCAGCTGGTGTCACTGTACCACCTTACAATATTTTCTCTTGGTTATTTGCTTTTCTTACAATGGGAGACTTCCTAGAAGGTGGGCTTCTCTTCTTTGACTCAGTCACCTTGGTGTCTGTGTGCCTCTTCTTTGGGAGTATATGGTGGGTGATGGTATTCTATGCCTCTGAGATCTCACTGCAGTCAGCAGCTGCCACACCCATGCTTCACAGTTTTCCTGGATCCCTCTTCTAGCTTCAGTGGGAAAGGTAGGGGTGGGGGTTGTTGAAAAAGGCGCAGGTCTGTTTGTGTCACAGAGTAATAGTGGATTCCTGGCTGCAGCTGATTGAATGCAGGCACTGGATAGAGCTGGGGTCGGGGCGGTGAGCCTTGGGAGAAAGAAGGGGAAACAGCCAGGTTCTGTGGTCAAAGCTGCTCAGTGCTCCAGATGGAGCCCAATCTCATTGAGAGCCACTACATATTTCAACCACTGGTGCAGTCCAGCCCCTAGCACTCCAGTTGCCAGAAGATGCTTTAGCTGCCTGCTTCCTGCTCAGGCCACCAGCTTTTTACTCTACCAGCCTCATACTCCAGCCACTCACCCCACACCAGCAGTCAGTTCTGTTATCTGGCTTCCTACACTACTCCCTGGCTGCTGCTATTGCCAAGCTCTGTCCTCCCATGCCATGCTAGGGCCTCTTTCCCTGCACTCCAACTGTTGGTGTCACAGTATAGCCACCTGCACCCCACTCCTGCAGCCCACCCCACACTCTGGCCATCCTGCCTCCACTTTTGTCAGTTCTAGGCCTCCAACATGCCCAGAGTCATTCTGCACCTTGACCTGTGCTCCCATTCGCCCACTCAGTGTCTCCTCTACAGGCTTCCAGGTCAGTCCCTGATCAGTCTCCAGGTCACACTCAGTTTCATGTCTCCACACTGCTCCCTTTTCTTCTCTTTCACTTACCCCCCTTTATCTGACTTTAGGTATTTCCTTGTGATGAGTGGTTCTCTCAGCTAAGGCTGTGTGTTGCTTAGAGATTCTCTGGTTGGATTTTAGTAGTTTAACTTGTTGTTCTTTCCAAGAAAGGTTTCAAGAGCTCCTCTCATGCCACCATCTTGATGACATCTATGAGTATACTTTTCTTTTCTTTTAAGAACTCATTTTTATGTTTCTTTGAAAGACTCATAACTTTTTAAATGTTATATTGGACATTATGGTTTATACTTTGTGGAAGTTGTAGGTTCTCCTACTGTTCTATAAAAACTTTAATTTTTATTTTAGTGGGCAGTGCAACTTCTGGCTGATCACTTTGAACTTGGACAGGCTTGATTTTCTTTTTTTTTATATCTATGGAAAGCCCAATATATTTCTTAAACCTCTCTCTAAATTAGAAAGAATTAACCTCCAAACTCTATCTCCTGTGTTGATATTACCAATGTCTGAATCCAAATTGTATTAGGATCAATCTATAGATGTCTTATTCTAGAATGAGGACATAACTCCTCAAGCTTGTTCTTGATGAGGTCTCTGTTAGATGCTTTGTGTGTTAGGAATGTGTCAGACCCCCCAGGGCCCCCAGCATTTCTCAGCCTCTAATATCTATCCTTCACTCTCAAGCTCACAGCTACCAAAATCTGGTAAGACCATACAGCCCAATTCATAGCCAAGGACTTTGGGGGAACTTCATCTTGACTTCCTTTCACTTCCCTCTTCTACTGTGCTCTCATTTGCAGATCATAGCTATTCTACACTAAAGTCTGAGTTTTACCTTCTCCACTGAGAAAAACCACATAATATGTTCATACTCTATCTTATTGCATACTGGCAAGAATTCATGCTCAGAGAGAAAACAAAATAGGGATAAATGTGCATGTGCATGCTCTCAAGGATGAAATTCTTGTATTGAAAGTTGATATATTTGTTGTGTGTGTGTATGCATGATACACACATATTTGCTTGTTTGTTTGATTTTCTCATCATTTACAGTGAAAGGGTTAGTCAGGTACCAGATAGAAAAAATATTTTCCAAGAAAGTAAATTGAGTTTTTATTTTTGTATTCTTAAAATGCTTATTGTAGTATGAAACTTCACCATTATACTTAGAATCTTGTTTTTTTTGTTTTGTTTTGTTTTTGTTTTGTTTTCTCTAAGATTTATTTTAGGGGAAAGCTGGGATGGCTCAGGAGGTTAAGTGCTCACTTTGCAGCACTGGGGACCAAGGATTAAATCCCGGCTCCACCCCATGTGAACCCATATGCTGAACTGGGGTGTGCTTCCCATGAGGAAGTCCCCCAGCCTAGTTCCCTCCCTGTGTGGCCCCCACACACCTGTGTGGAACAAAATCATATCAAAAACTAATGATGTACAACTATGGAGACTGCTCTGGGCCCACCCCCTTCTCTCTGTCTCTCTCTGTCTCTGCTTCTTTCTCTCTCTCTGATAGAAGACGAGAGAGAGAGAAAGAGAGAGAGTAAGAGAGAGAAGAGGGAGGGTCCAGCGCTGTCTTCATAGTTGTACATCATTAGTTGCAACATGGGTTCATTCCACACAGGTGGATATAGGGCTGCACGGGGCAGGAACCTAAGTGGAGGCCTCCCAAATTAGAGGCAGGAACCTCTGCTCCTGAGCCACCCTGAAGGTTACTCATTATGCCCAAGTTCAGCATATGAATTTGCATGGGCTGAGGTTGGGAATGGAACCCAGGACCTCACAATTACAAGGCAAGTGTTCAATCATTGAGTTTTTCCAATATCCCCCCAAACCTTACTGTATATTAAATCTTATTTTTCTGTTGCTTTTCCATGTAAAATGAGAGTTTTATTAGAGAGTAATGGACATTACTTATTGACACATTTTCCCTTTTTCTGTAGGAGTTAAACATATTTCTACACTATTTCCAAGTTGACTTCCAGGCAAAAGTTCAAAAAAGAAACACAGAATGTTTGTTTCCAGTGGTTTGTACTTAATTATATGCTCATATGTCATTATTTATGAACCACAATCAAAGTATTTAAAGAATAAGCATTGGGGAAGCCGGGATGGCTCAGTGGGTTGAGCGCTCACTTTGCAGCCCCAGAACTGAGGATCGAATCCCGGCCCCGGCCCATGCGGAACCATATGCTGAACTGGGAGCTCCCCCAGTTCAGTTCTCTCTCTGTCTCTGTCTCTTTATCTCTCTCTCTCTCTGTGTCAAAAATAAAAATAAATAAAAATATATTTTTTTTAAAAAATAAAGAATAAGCATCAATTAAAAGAAAATGAACTTGGAATAAACATATGAAAAAATATTATTTCTTCATTTCAACAGAATTTTTATTACAAAATTTTAAAACACTATCCCCAATGTTGAAATAAAAGCAAATTCTCTCTGTAACTATCTTTATAACTTCATCTGTCTTTAATGGCTTTATCTGTTTATTATTGAATTCTCATCCAATAAGTTTATTCACTAAAAGTTTTTAAAATCCTAGGAATCAGTATTTTGGATAGGGTGAAAAGTAATCATTAACTTAATATTATTATTTAGTAATTTTAAGTGGTTGCACTCCACTGATAGGACACAGCCTTTAATCCTTTGTCCTCTATGAGCATCTTTCATTAGTAGGCTTCTCTTATGTGTGACATTCCTACTAGGGTATTTCTTTTTTTTTTTTCTATTTTTTTTTCTTTTTTTTTTTTTAATTTATTGTTAAATTTGATGAGGTTACTTTGGTTGGTAACAATTAGACAGTTTACAGATGTACAAGTCCACATCACATCATTCATGCATCATCGTATTATGTGCCCATCACTCAGTATCAGGTCCCCTTCCATCACCTTATATCTAGTGCCCACTCCCACCTCCCCCGACAACAGTCCCCCCCCCATCCTGGTAACCACCAAACCATTGAGTGTGTCCATAATGCTGGTGCCCTCTCCCACCTCCCCTCCCTCTCTCCTTCCACCC
>PVKE010020201.1:0-27716 GCA_004027555.1 Craseonycteris thonglongyai
TTTGGCCTATTCCAGTTTATCACTGCACATTCCTTTTGGAATTTGGCTTAAGATGTTTCCTAATGGTATATTTTACCAGAAAACTCACTTCTTCATTGTCCATCAGTCATAAAGATTCTTATATATATTTTATTTATTTATTTATTTTGACAGAGGAGAGAGAGAGAGAGAGAGATACAGAGACAGAGAGAGAACTGAACTAGGGGAGCTCCCAGTTCAGCATATGGTTCCGCACGGGCCGGGGCCGGGATTCGATCCTCGGTCCCCGGCGCTGCAAAGTGAGCGCCTAACCCACTGAGCCATCCCAGCTTCCCCAAGATTCTTATTTAATATATATCATATCTTTGCTTTTCAGATTAATTTTTAGTAGATTTTCTGTTCTTTCCATGCAATCAAGAACTCCATAAACCAAGATAAGTTGTTTCAACCATCTTAACTCCAGGCTTGTCATTTTCTATGTAGGTGAGTGAAAGTTGTCTGAGTAATAAGATAAAGTCCAAGTGGCTTAGAATGATATAAAAGTCCCTTTATGACCTGACCTCTGACAATTTATCCAGACTATCTCTCAGCCTCCCTGAGCTTGCAATTCATACTTTAGCTGTAGTAGGTGTCTTGTGGTTCTTGGAAGGCTCCATGTTTTTTTAATGGCTTCATACATGAATATAATTCCTCATACCCAAAATTTCACTTCAGAAAAAAAATATATTTGTCTTCAGACTCTAAAAATCTTCACCTTCTCAAACAGTTTCCCCAGATTTTCTACTGCCTCATCAGAAAATCGGTTCTTAGATTCTTATGGAGTCCACAGATAATAGATAGATGATGACAGGTAGATGATTGATTGATAGATAGATAAATAGATAGATAGATAGATAGATAGATAGATATAAAGAAAATATAGATATAATACAGATTTTAAGCATGGCTCAGTTATGTATTAATTGTAGTTTCATTAATTGATCACCTACTATGTATGTGGAATGGTGCTAGACCATTAATATACATTTTCTCTTACATTTACATCTGTAATCCATGTAAATCCTCTTATCCCCCATTTACAGTTGAGGAAACTTGTTAGCCAAAGGGGATAAATGATTTGCCTGGGACAACAGCTAATAATAGTAATGTCAAGATTTATACCAAACTATCTAAAAAGCTAGTGATTTTTAATTTTACCTTGAGGATCACTTACCAAATGACCCTGTTTTTATTTAGTTATATATGTCTGTCTCCTCAAAGAAATTATAATGCCTTGAAGGAAAGGACTACATCTTGAAACCCTAGTCTGGGAAACTCATTCTTTGGCATATATTAAGTGCTCAAGAAATATTAGTGAATCAATAAGTTAAATGAATACAAAAATTTGCCTCTGTAAGGTTCTCAGGTGAAAAAAATAGTTATTATAAGTAAAAACGGAGATGCTTGTATATCTCTTGATGTTTTCTTTTAATCATTTTCAAAAGTCAATGTAGTAAAAAAATATCAGGATGATTTGGAAACAATGAGACTATATTATATTCTAAATTCAGTTTCACATAGGACAAAGTAGTTCCTATTTAGAGTACTAATTTGTAAAATAGAGATTATAAGAGCTCCTTCCTCACAGATATATGAAGTTTAACTCTATAAAACCTATAAAAAAGCACTTCCTTCATAACGACCAAAGCTCCATACAAACAATGATTGATCAGTTGCCTCTCTCATTAAGGTTGAAATTGTATAAGGGCAGTAACTATGTCTGTTTTTGTTGACATTATATCAGTCTAGAACAATATCTTATATACATAGTGCTCAACAAACATTTATTGAATTCACATTCATGGTTCATTGTTTAGTAAAGTACTACCATGGATATTTTGGGTTTCTAAGATAAGGCATAGTTTAGAATGGAAAGTAAAAGCAGAGAAGTTAATTTTCCATATATGAAAAGCTACAGGGGTTTTCACGTTGAAAACTGACAATAGGAGTAGAAGAGAATAATAAAATAAAAGAAGTCTAGGAAAGTTAAGATCAAACTAGGACCTAAGTGAGGTGACCAAAAAATATTTTCTTAAAAATAAAAGAGTGGGGAAGCTGGGATGGCTCAGTGGGTTAGGCGCTCACTTTGCAGCCCCAGGGACCGAGGATCGAATCCCGGACCCGGCCCGTGTGGAACCATATGCTGAACTGGGAGCTCCCCTAGTTCAGTTCTCTCTCTGTCTCTGTATCTCTCCCTCTCTCTCTCCTCTGTCAAAATAAATAAATAAATAAATAAATAAATAAAAAATTTTAAAAGATAAAAAAAATAAAAAAAATAAAAGAGAACACTTGCACTTTTACTAACTACTGATATTACAGTTCTCAATGCATTTTAATGTATGAAAATGTATTTTCTACCTTCCTAACACACATGCACTTCTCCCAAGAAACTGGCTTTGAACTACAGGGTTTATTCTCTTTTCTCTAACTCCTCCTTTCTGGAGCCTATCCTAGTGAACTAACTGGGTGTTAAAGAAACTTGGGTTTGCTCCTAAACAAGCAAACTTTACCTCCAGGAACTCCTAATTTGGCAAATGAGTATAGTAACCTACTACTCCTCATAATAACAAAGAAGACTAAAAAAATTAATATACATTATGTATCTGGTACAGAGTGAGTGCTCAGTAATTGTCTATTCCATCTATTCCCTATCATATCTCTCAATCCCAGATCATAAGAAACACTTTGTCACTACTGAAACACAGTTTAGCAGAGGTGAGAACACACGAACACCCCCCATCAACACACACACACACACACACACACACACACTCAAACACCTTACATTTTACCAAATGCAGTAGTACTAGAGTCCACCATCTCCATAGAACAATATACACTTGGTAGAATATTATGTGAGTTTTAAACTACAAAGACCCACACTAGTAACACCTTGAAATACAACCTTTGGTCTCTTTAGTTTGAAAAATCTTCAAGAAGCTCTTTGACATAAAAGAACATACCTATTATACCTATTTTCATTAGCTTTAAACTATAGTTGCTCAGGCTCCCTGGCAGGAAAAACATAATAAAACCTCATAAAGAAAAAGAAAAAGAAAACATCTCAATAAAGGCTTCCAGAGGGAAAAAAATGTCTCTCACTGGTTTGCAAAAATTCTTAACAGAGCTCTTCCTCTTCATAGCATGTGATTGGAAGTTGCCAGGAAGAAAAACTGAATCATAACTTAATAGGAGGAACAAGGAAAGTATCATAATGCTCTTTAAAGTGATCAGTTTTGACAAGTTGAATATCTCTCCTTCCTCATCACAAATTACTGAGATTTGGCTTATTTCACATTCAAACAGGTGAATAAAATATGTAAAATAAATAGTCTTCCCAGGATATTTCATTTTCTTAGAGTAAATAGACAAATGCATCAACTTCACATAAATTATATACCTAAATGCATCAACTAACAACACGCTACCACATACCCACTACTGTTTCCCTTAAGCGGGTTGAAATTGACCTTCAAAGCCTTTGAAATGTTAAAAAAAACCAAAACTTACTCTTTTCTGACATTTATGAGTGTCTTTTCTGCTTGACTGCCTTTACCGCCTGGAAATAATAGTGAAAGCATTGTAGACCAAACCTGCTATAAACACTGACAAATAGCAAGAAAGGCACACAGTTTTATTCTAGGCAGATTGAAGCTAATCTAATCAAATCTAATTCTCTCTTTCTTTAAGCCTACCACTATGTTCAATTTATTTTTTTATTAGAAGTGCAATATGCTAGTCCTTGGTTGGACTGCAATTAAACAATACTGTTTCCCTACAAACAATTCTGATGAAACAACAGATTTTGAAGGTTTTGTGTTTTTTTTTAACATGATGTCAGACCAAAGTTAAATTCTAAGAAGATTCACGTGGAAACTTTTTCTCAGTGATTTTTTAACTCTGAACTTTTGTATATTGGTTCTATTCTAACTAGTAATAAAATGCACCTATGAGAAAAGTGTTCTTTCATCCTGGGTTTCAGAAATTTAATAGGTTTCAGCCATTTGGAATGGCAGTAAAGACATTACGTTACATGTACTTAAATACTGAGTAATGAGAACAATGAGACTTGTGGCTGAAGTTAGCAATTCAGTGGCAAGGTGCAAAGAGTTATTTTCTTTCCATTGAACAAATGTACAGTCCCTCATCAAAAATATAGTTCCCTTAGTACAAAGCAAGGCTACATACCACACAAACAATTGTGCAGGACCAGTTTGCCTTTATGTGAAAAGTTTTCATTGACCAATAAGCTGACCAGCCATACCATTTTAAATGGAACAGAAAAACAACAGTACTGTCCTATTTCAAATGGCACATATGCTCAGCCTACTGACACACTGAATTTAGCCTAGTGAGAGTAGGCTGACCAGACATACCATTTGAAACTGGACATTACCATTTCTGTCCCATTTCAAATGGTACGTCTGGTAAGCCTACCAATAAATCATCCTGTTTCTCCTACTTTTTAATCATTTTATAAGGCAAATGCATATACTCCTACACACACACACACTCACATACATACCCCTCCTTCACATAATTACATATACACACACAAACTTACTTATCCTTAAAGTTCAAGTTGTTAAGCAACACCACCATACCATGTTTTAAAGTTTTATATTTAGAGACAGAAGAAATTTTATCATGTTCTTAGAAGAAGAATGAAGAAAACACCATCACCACTTTGCTATTATTTCCAAATTAACATTAGTATATGACATTCACATAAAAGACTAGGAAACCTTCTACAATATGTTTATTTCATTTCTTTTTTCTCCTTTTTTTTTTTTATCTTTGTTGGTGATTTCAACAAGACATTTAATGCTGTTTTTTTTAAGGTTTTTTTTGCAGGAATTTTTTTTATTATTGTTAAATTTATTGGGGTGACATTGGTTGGGAACACTTACATTGTTTCTAGGTGTACAACTCTACATTACATCATCTATGCATTGCGTTATGTGCTCACCATCCAGAATCAACTCTCCTTCCATCACCATATATTTGATGCCCCTCCCCATTCCCCCTCCACTCTCCCACCCACCTTCCCCTTTAACCTCAGGTAACCACCAAACTATTGACTGTGTCCATGAGTTTTTGCTTCTTTGTTAGGTACTTTCAATTTTATATTCCACCTATAATGTTTCTTGTATTAAATTTGAGAATGAAATTAAAAGGGGTAGCTGCAGAAAATAGTTTAGGGGTTTCTTACAAATATTCTTACCATATAATCCACCAAAAAAAAGCTGAGAACATATGTACACACAAAAACCAGCACATGGATATTTATTGCACTTATTCATAATTGCCAAAACTTAATGTAAACCAAGATGTCCTTCAGTAATTGAATGGATTAATAAATGGTGGTACATCCAAAATATGAAATATTCAGTGCTAAAAAGAAATGAGCTATCAAGTCACAAAAAGACATAGAGGAATTTTAAACATTTATTACTGAATAAAAGAAGCCAATCTGAAAGGGCTATATACTGTATGATTCCAAACATATGATATTCTGAAAAGGCAAAACTATGAAGAAAGTAAAAATATCAGTCCTTGCCAGGAATTAGGGGAAAGGGAGGGATAAAGTGGGGAACAATAGAGGATTTTTAGGACAGTGAAATTTCTCTGTATGATACAATAATGGTGGGTATATGTCATTATAAATTTCCAAACCCACAGAATGTACAATACCAAGAGTGAGGCCTAATGTAGACTATGGACTCTATGTGGTGATGTTGCGCCAATGTAGGTTCATTAACTGTAACAAATTTATCATCCTGGTGAGTGATGTCAATAGTGAGGGAGGATATATATGTGTGAGGCCAGAGAGTCTATGGAAAATCTCTGTTCCTTCATCTCAATTTTGCTTTGAACTTAAAAATGCTCTTATAAAATAAGTGTATTAAAAAGAAATTAAAAAGAGTGACAGCTGTGATAAAGATGAAAGGACACTTGTCTCTGGTATCATTTGGTCTTGGCTCTAGTCTGGGTTTTTCTACTAACCAACCATGTGGCCATGGGTTCTTTGGGACTTAGTTTCCTTCTATGCAAAATTGGTAGAGAGGATTAATAAATTTAATATTTTCTAAAATTATCTCTACACCATCTGGAAATTTGTGTAGGCCTAATAATCACACATGATGGGTAAAGGATAGATTAGTGCCATGTGAAGGGAAAAGAGGAGCCTAACAGCATCTCCTGAAGTATCCAGTTTTGTTACCAACTTTGTTATTCAAACCTGCAAAGATATAACACAGCATTTGAAAAACTTTCAATCAGAAAGAAAGATGGTAAAAGCCAATATGATTAAGTTTTACAATGGTGAATGAGATAGGTCAGTTTTTAAAAAACCATTGCTCCAATAAAAGATGGATGAAAATGTTTCCTTGATAATTGTTGAAGGAAGGCTTTAGATTTTAGCTAACCAGGAAGTTCAAAATGATCGACAGGGTTGTAAAAAAACAAGCAAAGAAAAGAAGGAAGGAAAGAAGGAAGGAAGGGAGGAAGGGAGGGAGGGAGGGAGGGAGAGAGGGATAATTGAGGGAAATAGAGATTAATCTGAAGGAGGGAAAATCTAGAGAGTGATTAAGCCTCAAAATCATCACATGGAAGAAAAAGCTGGCATATTATTTTTTGAGAAGATGGAACTAGTCTACCACGTGGGGAAGTTCAGGGAGGTGGATTTTGGCCTCTTATAAATAATAACTTTTCTTTCATATACCAAAAGTATTTCTAGGGTATTTAATATGGCCCAGGCATAATCAAGATGTTGGGCTACAGAGACAAAAACAGACTCACGGTCAAGGGCTCACGGTTCAGTAATACACAGTCTGCTTTGAAAGGAAGTGAACACTCCAAAGGAAGAAGCAGTCATGCAAAGCTTACTGATAACTTTTAAAGGGAAATCTGGTATTGGGTGATTTGTTAAATTAAATCTCTTGTTTAAGTGTCCATCAATGGATGAACAGATAAAGAAGATGAGATACATATACAAAGGCTGTCTTGAGAAAATCCAGCCATTGTCAATATAACGAAACAGTTACACAGCTGGATAGTTTCCAGCCAGCACTCATATACACAAGGAATATTATTCAGCCATGTGAAAGAAGGAAATCCTGTCATTTCTGACAACACAGATAAACCCTGAGGATAATATTCTAAGTGAAATAAGCCAGACAGAGGAAGATAAATATTGTATGATCTCACTTATAAGTGCAATCTAAAAACAAGAAAAGAAAAATTCAAACTAAACAAAGAGTAGACTGGTGGTTCCCCAGGGGTGGTGAGTGGGTGAAATGGGGAGAGGCTGGTCAAAGAATAGAAGCCTTTAGTGATAAGAACAATAAGTTCTAGGGATTCTAATGTGCAACATGATTACTATAGTTAGTAATACAGGATTGTATACTTGAAATTTGCTAAGAAAATAGATCTTAAGTGTTCTTACCACACAATCAAAAACGATAAGTAGGTGAGGTAACGGATGTGCTAATTAATCTGACCGTGGCAATCATTTCATGATGTATACATATATCAAAGCATGTTATACACTTTTAAAGATATATAATTTTATTTGACAACTATGCCTCAATAAAGCTGAGGGAGAACAAAAACCTCATTTCAACTTTTATTTCTCTACTACTGATCCAAGATGTGGCAAGTCATTTCCTTTAAAAATTACATTATTTTTTCAGTGACCTCACTCATAGGTGGAATATAAAACTGAAAGTAACAAAGAAACAAAAACTCCAGACACAGTCAATAGTTTAGTGTACCTAAGGGTAAGGGGAGGGAGTGGGGGAGAAGTAGAAAGGGGGCATCAAATATGTGGTAATGGAAAGAAAACTGATTCTGTGTAGCGGGCACATAATTCAACACACAGACGATGTAATGTAGAATTGTACATTTGGAAGCTATGTAATTTTTAGCAACCAAAATCACTCCAATAAATTTAAAAATTTGCATTAAATAAACCAATCTTACTTAATGGTACTTATACACCGAGTGTCAGGACTTCAGTTGCAGGGAACACTTAAATAAAAAAAGAACTTATGGTCACCAGTTCATTCATTCTTTCAACAAACATTTTATAAGAGTGTCCTCACACTTGTGCATAGGGCTGCCTTTATGATGTCAAAAGCTCATTGGTTGTTCATGATCATTCCTTAGAACCCAAGTCTATCAGTGCGTGATCTCCCACTATAATGAAGCCACCGTTTCTAACAAAATCATTTTAAATTCAGACTGAGAATACTTTAACTTTTCAAGAAGTGGGGCACAACAACTGCCCATTTTCAATGTTGCTGTCAGAATATTAAGTCCCTGAGAAAGACGACTACTCATTACTGGTTCAGGTGATGTTTTATGACAGCCTACAGGGAATTCAAATCCCAAGAATTATCTTGGAGACTTCTCAAATAGTACTGTAAGATTCCTCAGTAAGATTGTTAAGTCTTATGGCTATAAATCTCCCAATAACACTGCTTATTCAATTTAAGGCTGTAAACCCAGAAAGACTGATGAGATGAGTTGTTCACTAGTCAAGGCAGGAACACAAGATCTATCTTATTTCATCTTCTGGTTTAATCATTATAAGTGTTATGGAATGTGACATTAACACATTATTGAAGACATTCAAGGAACAAATTGTAAATCACTAATTAGCACATCATTTTTCATTTTCATTTCTTGAAGACTCTAAAATTAATGATGCCCTCCCTTTTCTATTAAATCTTCTTTTAAGTTATATTAAATAAGAAATTAAACATTGGAACAATGAGTATTTCTTTTTCTTTTTTCTTTTTTTTTTCTCCTTTTCAATTTCAGTGCTCTTTCCCAGGCTAATGAACCTCAGCAGTGTTAGAAAGAAAAAAAGTGGGGGCTTAAGGAGAAACAACTTACTTTGCTTCAGTTCATTACATCTTTGACAAGTAACTTGCTCCTTCAGAATCCAAAATGTTCTTTTCCCACTTGATTCTTTCCTGTCTGTTATTCCTCTTTAACTTCGTGGTTGTTAGTTCTAACATGCTAATTGGGTCCAGGGGTGTGTCTGGATGGACTAGGGCAGCGAGACCATGATGAACTCACCAGGCTCCGTGCTCTCTTCCAGGATCTGCTCCAGCTGGCACCTCTGACAGGGCTACGGGGGTGCCACCTTGGCTGAGGCAGCTGACAGAGGACATACTCTGGCCCTGGGCACTGCAGCCTCAATCAGCTGGGGGAAGAAAGGGGTCTGCAGCTCCTCAGATGATGTATTGGGGGATTTTAATTAAGAAACTCTTTTAATATGCCATTGTAAAATATGGAAGAAATCTCATCAAAAAGAAGCTTGGGGTTGTCTGATATTTACGTTCTTTAGTAGGCCTCAGGAACTCTTTTTATATTAAAGGAAGATGGTCAATTACAATATCCATCTCTTTCTTTCCTGCTGAAAACAAGCCAGTCTCCATAGGTTATTATTCTCCAGCCTCTTAATATAGTACCTTCTTCCTTCATAATTTAAGTGTTACTTCTTCCTGACATTTCTCAGCCAGAGCTTTCAAATTCAACCACGGATCGATAATACTGCCTGCTTTGGCACAACAGCTTGGTAAATGTGTCAAGTCAGGCATTCTGTGTATCTCCTCGAAACCTGTTTTATTCACACACAGCTGTCCACCTCCTTCAGGGGACCCTCAGAAGCTAATCTGTTATCAAAAGTGAGAAAAGAAGCAGCAATGTTTGGGGGCAATGTCACCACAGTCATGCTCCCATAACAAAGTTTTGCTCAACAATGGATTAGATATACAATGATTGTTCTGTAAGATTATAATGGAGTTAAATTTTCAGTAAGAAATTGAAGGATACGTGGTTCAGGAGGACTTATTTTTTTCTTTAATGGGAACAATATCTGTGGGGCTTGGTAATAGATTCCCTCTCATTCATAGCATCATATTTTTACTCCATAAGACGCACCTGACCTGCCTGGACTCGCTCTCCTTCCATGCAGTCCCTGCTTTCTGATCTGGCTGCAGGCTTCCCCACAGCATCATTAAGGTCCCCAACGTGCACTCTTTTGTGCAGTATTCGCTCCATAAGACGCACACACTTTTCACTCCACTTTTTTGGGGGGGAAAGGTGCATCTTATGGACCAAAAAAATACGATACCTCAATTTTGAGTGCACAGATTACATTCCAATCAGCTACTGACCTGTTTCAGCACGAAGGTGCCTATCTCCCAAGTGCTACATTTTCAAGAGTGATTCAACCCTCTTACATCTAGCCTGATGGTCTTCAGAGAACATTGTTATATAGTTATGGATGAGGACCTAAGATCCTGCAAAAGCACAGGTCCACAGGAGCTACCTTAACAAATATTAAGTATCATTGCTACTTTAGTAATAGCTTTCTGTGGCAGTGTGGAGCAAGGGTCTCCCAGTACCTTGAAAGTATTTTCAGGATACAGTGATATAAAGTATAGATAAGTTTTATTTCTTCCATCAAGTCAATGTCAGTTAGAGCCAGTTGTGCCAGATAGGGTCAATGGAACCAAAAACAAATTTTCAAACTCAAAATACTGAGTTCTGAATTCTACCTTTCGCTGTTGAACACCCTCTTTTTCTACAAATATCACAAAGTTTGTTAAATCTTTCCATTGTTCCAAAATGCAATAGCCAAAATCACATTGCCATGACATTGTCCTATGATCCTTTATCTCTCCATCTTGACTTCTTATTTCTGCTGACCCTCCGGCCATGCTTCACTGCCACTACAGTCACTATTATGGTAATCTATGCCTATGCCAGGAAGTTTCTCTATTTCCAATCAATCCAGTTCACATCCCTATTGTTGAAACAGCATTGGTGACTTTGATGTTCTATTTCTAACCCTGTTGGAAAAAAATAAAGAGAGAACTTGTGGTACAATGTTCATAAAGTCTACGGTAGTGTACAGTAATGTCCTAGGTTCACATTCACTTACCACTGACACACTGACTCACCCAGAGTGACTTTCATTCCTGCAAGCTCCAGTCATGGTTAAGTGCCCTGTAAAGATGTACCACTTTTTATCTCTTATACAGTATGAATCTAACACTTAAATTGGCAAACTTACTGCTGTGTGCTTATCTTGGCAGCACTGTACAAACAACTCAGAAAGGTTTCACAACCTTGGTATATCAGTGTCTCACAACTGTGTTCATGTCAATGTGTGGTCAGTG
This sequence comes from Craseonycteris thonglongyai, assembly GCA_004027555.1. Lineage (NCBI taxonomy): Eukaryota > Metazoa > Chordata > Mammalia > Chiroptera > Craseonycteridae > Craseonycteris > Craseonycteris thonglongyai. The sequence goes on from PVKE010020201.1 coordinate 11,217, forward strand.
TCTTGCTGAGAGGCATTCATTATTGTTGTTGCGTGTTTTTGTGTGCCTTCGTGAGAATGTGTGGGTTTGAATTAGAGCAATGGTCAAACATTAAATTTCTTGCTAAATTGGCAAGAGTGAAAGTGAAATCAGGAACATGTTAGCCTAAGTTGATGGGGATAATGCCATGAAGAAAACAGCAGTACACAAATATATTAAACTTTTCTCTGAGGTGAGAGAGTCACTAAAGAAGAGAGGTCAGGGCGTCCAGTAACAATCAGAATTGACAAAAATATTGCAAAAATGTGTCAAGTTGTGCATCAAAATCGTCAGCTGACTGTGAGAAGCAGAGCAGACCAAGTAGACATCGATGGAGAAACAGTTAGGAAAATTTTCACTGAAAATCTTGGCATGAGAAAGGTGTGTGCAAAAATGGTCTTGAAGGAGCTCACCAATGAATAAAAGCAAAAGAGAGTCAAAGTTTTCCAAGACCTTTTGGAGAGGCAAGATGATGTTTTGGGCTGTGTTATCACTAGTGATGAAACATGGGTGTACCAATACGACCTTGAAACAAAGTATCAAAGTGCACAGTGGAGGTCAGCTAATTCTCCATGACCAAAAATGTTCCATCTGTCCAAATCAAGAATCAAAATGATGCTGCTAACATTTTTTGATATCAGAGGGATTGTTCATTATGAATTTGTGCCAACTGGACAAACAGTCAACCAAGAAGACTATTCAGAAGTGCTGAACAGGCTGCGTGAAAAAGTCAGATGAAAACGACCTGAACTATTCTTCAACAACTCGTGGTTCTTGCATCACAATGATGCAGCCAGCTCTCATAGCAGTGTGTGTGGGGAAGTTTTTAGTCAATAAACAAATAACTGTATTGGAACACCTTCCTACTCAACTGATCTGGTCCCCAATGACTTTTTTCTTTACCTGAAGATAAAGGAAATACTAAAAGAAAGACATTTTGATGACACTCAGGACATCAAGAGTAAATACAATGACAGCTCTGATGGTCATTCCAGAGAAAGAGTTCCAAAATTGCTTTAAAGGGTAGACTAGGGCTGGCATCAGCAAATAGCTTCCCAAGGGGAGTACTTCAAAGGTGACTAGAATGATATTCAGCAATGAGGTATATAGGACTTGTTTCTAGAATGAGTTCACAAATTTAATTGTCAGACTTTGTATTTTTACTCTACCTTTTTTATGATTAGTTATGTTTAGATCCATAAATGCTTATTGTGTTATAATTGCCTACAGTATTCAGTAAGTAACATGCTGTATATGTTTGCAGCCTAGGAGCAACAGGCTTTATCATATAGCCTAGGTGTATAGTAGGCTATGCCATCTAGGTTTGTATAAATGTACTCTATGATGTTCATACAATGATGAAATTGCCTAAAGATGCATTTCTCAGAACATACCCCAGTCAATAAGCTACACATGAGTATATTAGAAAATAGGTCAACAAATGTAAACATTCCAGTTTGGGGAGAATGTGAAGTAGCTATAGAATTAGAGGGAAAGAAAACCCATCACATTTGGATTTGGAACAAAAGAACCTGGGTTCTGTTCCTGGACCTGCTCCTCACCGTCTCTCTGGACCTAGGCTTCCTTTGCTGTGTGATAATATATGTTTCTCATATTATTGGAATAGCTACAGAAATAGATACATGTACCTAAAGAGGCAACATTCTTAGCTATGATAAAATAAAAAGAAATAAAAATAACATTATTTTTACTAGAAGGTGAGATGACTAAATAAATAATCAAATATTCAGTCCATAGGCATTTAGCAATTTAGAATGCATGATTTAAGTTAAACATTCTTTACTATGTACCAGGTACTGCTTAAAGCATCATACCTGAATTAACATATTTAATTATCTAAAACACATGGAAGTTAAGTACTTACCAGAGGTTCAACAGTAATAAGTGTCAAAGCTAGGATTCTAACCCAATCTGACTTTCATCTGTGCTCATGCTACAGCTCAGAGAAAATGTGATCCAAAATGCTTAAGAAAAAATATCTTGACTCACTGAGAGAAATCAATAAAATGTATCCTGAATGAATCTATCACCTTTCCAATGTGTTTGTAGCAAATAGAGGCTGAGATTAAAGGTAACACACCAGAATGTAACATAAGGTCCTATAAACATAGGATTCAAGAACATAGGTGGGAGGAAAAAAACAAACCTGTTTTTATTGGAATTCAAGGCACTTAAAAAATATACCGTAGCTTCTTGAACAAGATGAGAACATACAGTAGCACAAAATATCCTTTGGAGGTTAAATACTTATTCCACATGCCACACATAAAAATCAGATTTTTGAGCCCCACACCTACATATACCAATGAGCAAAGTATAAACAGGTTCATTTTCCTGCTCCCTGTAGGAAAGCCTGGGTCAACTGGTGTCTTTCCAACCTTATCACCTGGGCCTCCCCAAACAATGTTCTCTTCTCTGGCTCTGGCTATTGCCTCTCTCTTACATTCCCAGAGGCTTGCTCACACACCTCTGCACCTGGAATTTCCTTCTCTCCAGTCATCTAAATCTAACCTACTTTTGAGGGTCTACTTCAAGTCCAATCTCCTACCCAACCACAAACAAGCCCACATCCCTCTCCCTACTTGAACATCTCCCTGCCCACCCTGCCAGATCCAATTTCTCCCTCATCTGAGCTTTTGTTCCCACTAATCTAATTTTTTTTTATCTGAATTTTTTTAAGGGTTGGCTTGAGGGTTTTGTGTGCCATTCTCTTTATTAGACCTCTTCTTTCTGTTATACTTCCAGGTACTTTTGCCAGGCCCAGCAGATAGTGACTGACTAGTTGGCATGTTTGGGGGACTGGGGTCCGACATGGTTTGCTGTTAAGAATGTGTGTATAAAAACATCTACATAGGAGTATAGGGAAAAACAGTGTTTTGGTGACTTAAAATAGAAATTGGACCATGGGACTTAAAACACAAACAAAAAAAAACATTATCATTGGATATAGGTTGGAGAGGATAATATAATCAACTTTCAGTTCTGAGCTTCCACAGTGATTTTACACCTTCCTTCTTTCCCTAATTGTTAGACAACAGTCACAGCTTAGGTCCACAGGCTAAAAAGGTAGCAGATAAAAATCCTGCTAAGCCAGAAGAGGCTGCCCCATCAGTCAAATAATGAGCCAATATCCTCCCAATAGGGCGCTAGAGATGTAATTTCCCATGCTACTTCTGAGAAGGGAAGGAATGCAGGCACAAAGAGCTCCCAAGGCAAGCTGATTGCTAATCCCAACTCTGCTGTTCCTAAATTGAGAAGCCTTGGATAAGTTACTTAATAACTCTGTGCCTCAGTTCCTTCATCTGTAAAATTAGGTTAATAACAGTTTTCCTACCTCAAAGCTTATAGTAACAATTAAATGTGTCACACTTAGGAAAGTGTTAACTATGTTATGTCTTGTAAAAACAGTCAGTTTTTATTATACTATAAAAAGTGCATATAATCAGGAAAGAAGAAACTATAGATACTCAGCTGTACAATGTGGAAGAAGAACAAATTTATCCAATGAGCTCACTTTTAGCAATGTTAAACTCTTTAAGAATCATTGCATACACTTCTTACATAACAGTCATAAGGCAGGCTTGCTTTTATAATGCCTGTGATTTGGTCTAGAGATGATGGAGTCAATCTTTTTTTTTTTTTTTTGTGGGAACTCCCCAGTTCAGCGTATGCGTCCGCCTGGGCCGGAGCCAGGATTCTATCCTTGGTCCTCGGGGCTTCAAAGCGAGCGCTTAACCCGCTGAGCCATCCCGGCTTTCCCACTTTTATTTTTTAAAGATTTATTTTATTGTTTGAGAGAAGGTGAGAGTCAGAGAGAGAGAAAGGAGAGAGAAAAAGAGACAGAGAGAAGGGGGAGGGCCTAGAGCAGTCTCCATAGTTGTACATCATTAATCGTGACATGGTTTCATTCCACACAGGTGATATGGGGCCATGCGAGGTGAGAACCAAACGGGAGGCTTCCAACTTGGGAGGCAAGAACCTTCATCACGAAACCATCCCAGCAGTCACCAGTTGCACTACAGTTCAGCATATAGGATTGCATATGTTGGGGCCAGGAACCAAACCCTTGACCTCATGATTGCTAGGCAAGCACTCAATTGCTGAGCTATGTGGGCATCCCCAACTGCCCTTAGTTTCTTAATTGAGCAAATTATCTCCATAATGATGCTGGACAACAGCTATGACAGAATTTATAAACAAACATATGCTGTGATTATTTGTGCAAAAGAAGAAATTACTTCACTTAAAAACACTTTCCATACTCAAGGAAGGGCATATGAGCAGTTTCTACTCTAGGCTGGTAAATCTTCCAAAGTACCCAGTGCTCATCATCTCTCTGGCCCTCAAAGCTGGGAAGATTGATCTTATTTGGATTAATAACTTTTCTTGCTCGCTCTCTCTTTTTTTTCTTATTGATTTCTTACAACCATCTCTGGAGAGATTAGAAGACCAGAATTTAAAGCAAATTAAAGTACTATTACATTTTTTAGTGTAAATTAATTCATTTTACCAAGGTTTCTTATAGGGCATCTTAAAAGGTGTGTTCTTACTGGGTCTTTTATAAATAATCCCCAAACCTATGTCAGAGAAAGTAGAAGTAAATAGAAGTGTGTGACTTTCAGATAAGTGATAAGGTCTTCCTGTTCCAAATGTCCCATTTTCCTAGCACATTCTCAATCAAAGTAGTAATCAGTTGCAGGACCAGCACACTTCCTGCCCCAACAAAATCTTAACTTTGCAATTATCAGCTACTTTGGTTTAAACATGACCATGAAGTTGGTGGCTTTGTAGCAATGACCAAGTACTTTCTGGGAGAAGAAAAATGTCATTGCAGCTCATTCCACCTGCAAAGAGGAAGAGTGCAGCCCAAGGTCAAGGCCAGACAGAGACAGACATAACCCCTCCTCTCAGGACTTCCATGTACCCAGAAGCATGGGGAAAAAAAGAGAAGGCCTGACCCTTTCTTCTGTCTCACTGATTCTCTGTGGCTGAGGATAAGAGAATGGTGAAGAGGCCTGTAACTCTTTTGCTTCTAGGAAGATGAAAAAATTAAATTAAGCTGATAGCTGCCCACTTCTAACAGAATGCTCCCTGTAAGATCTTTGTTTATGTCTCTCATGCTCCTTGCCTCCCCCTGTCTCTCTCTCTCTCTCTCTCTCTCTCTCTCTCTCTCTCTCTATCTGTATCATCTGTATCTGTATCTCTCTGTCTCTGTATGTATCTCTGTATCTGCCAGTGTCTCCCTCTGGGGAGTCCTTCATCGCCCTCTCTCTGTCTTTATCTTTCACTCTGTGTATCTTTCTATCTCTTTCTCTTCCTGTTCTGTCTCTGTCTGCCTCTGTGACTCTCTGCCAGTCTGTATGTGCCTCTTTCATGGTTTTTTAGTCAGTCATGGCTATATTATGAGTTTTATGGGTCCTAGGCACTTTTACCTTCATGGGCGCCTTCCTTAATTTAAAAAAGATACAAATATACCAGGGCTACCTGGAAAATAATCCAGTTGTTGTCAATATAATGAGAATGGTTACATGGCAGGACTTCAATGCTCCTTTCCTTGCCTTATTTCCTGCCTCTCTTTCTAGGAGACCTGGGTGAATGAAGGCTGCAGGATACATGGCCTTGCATCTTCCTATCCCCAAACATGTAATGGTACCCTGTTGTGACATAACTCACTCCTGCCACCATCTCTCTAAGAATGCCTTGGAGTCTCATACATAATAAAGCCTGATCTGCCTACTTGGAGATCCAGTAGGACAATGACACATGGTGTGGGTCAGGAGCAACTGGATTTGATCATCTTGGCCTGTGAAGGCTGAGAAATCTTACAAGTAACCTTTAATAATCATTTGTCTCCAAACCCAACCATCATCCACATTCTATCCCCAAGAGATAGTTTTCAGATTTTATTTTTGGTGCTTTAACTTGTTTCTATAATAGTCCTAATTAAAAAGCCACACTCACCCATCACTATGTTTTTACTATTGTCTGGGGAAACAGAATAAAACAAAATTGATTATCTTTTTTTTTTTCCAGTAAAACCTGTAAATTGAAGGCACAAATCCCAGGAAGCCAGCAAATGCAATTTACCTTAATGCTACTAACTGGACAAAAACATGCCCTTTTTTGCTTGTTAAAATTTTGAAGAACTAAATCCCACCTATTTCAATCATACTTGCCTATCTATTTCCATCAACCCTAGCAGAATAGAAAAGATGTCCAATGTGCTCTTGTTAAAAGATTTCTCACTATAGGTAGGATTATTTGACCATTTCTGGCCCCAAACCCTTCTCTTTTGCTAGTTTTTGCTTACAATAATGTCCTCTTTCTATTTGCTTTTATTTGCTAATGAATTTCCTTCCCTGATCCTTTGGTATTCCGACTCACATTTACCTTCTAATTTCCTTCTGGTCTCAGAAACATCTGTCAACAATTTACCCCACCTAAGACTAGAGAAAAAAATTAAAATTATAAATCTAATAATGGTAATACTTTAAAGCATAAATTTCTGTCCTTTCAATATTCTGTGCCTATTTAATTCAGTTCTCTGATATTTTCATTGGCTGAACCACTCACAAAATTCTCATCTTGCAACAAGCAAGGACACAGAAAGGATAAATGACAAAGAGAGCAGGTTCCTAATAACTTATTCATGAAGGTTCCTTTTGTATGATCACATAAGTCCGTAAATTAGGCTCAACATGAAAACTTTCCAAATGGAAATCCCAACAACAGAAGAAAAGATACCATCTATTTACTTATGAGCTAGCTATAATAACACACATTCTGAGAGGTTCATAATGGAGGGCACAAACAAAAGATTTGCAGTGAAATAAGGCTAGTGCCTGTACTTCTATTTCTCACCTCTTTCCTGCCTCAGCACCACCAAAGAAACATAGGAAACATATAAAGAATGGAGCTTTCATCTGGAAACTATCTAATTGTTACCAACCAATGCCACCCCATTATATTTAACAATAAAAAATAAAATAATAAAAAAATAAAAATAAATAAAATAAAATATTAAAACAAAAAACAAAACAAACAAACAAAAAAGAATGGAGCTTTGTTGAACAGAAAAAAAAATCTGACCTTTTATAGTCATGACAACACATGCAGAGTTAACATTTCAAACCTATCCTTAAGGCAGAAGATCAAAAGGAGCAAGACACAGAGAAGTACAGTTGTACTAATGAGCCCAGGTTTTCTTTTTCTTTTTGATCTCTAGGAGATATGGAAGGTCCTGATTGTACCTCCTCTAAGCTAACAGGACAAAGAATACTGAATGGCAATGAGACTGCCTGAATGTGTCCGAGTTTGTTTAAATATAAAGGTTCTATTATAACATATATATTCTATATATAAGAAAAAATATTCTTAATTCAGCTGGTAAAGGAGTACATCAAAACTCAAGGTGAATTAAGGAAAAAAATGGAGTTCCCTCTTTTCAAGCAAGAAAACACATTTTCAGTACTATGTAACATCAGCAAATAATAGCATCATAGGAAAAAATGAAGCTATTTCCTAGCTCAGTGGTCTTACCTCAGTATCCTGGGGTGCTCTGGGATACAGTAGAGTCTCAGGGGCCACTGGGGGGGGGGGGTGAGAGCAAAAGGAAAATCCATGGAGGAAAATGTTACTTCTGTGGCATTTATACAGTGGGTCCTCCATAAGGCACTGTTACAAGGATGATTCCAGTGCTTTAAAAAATTAGTTCAGAAATATAGGTAAGTTCTCTGACTAAAGAAAAATCAAAATAAAGCTTCCCCCGAGAAATAAAAATTTGTGCCATTTGAAAAGATTTTTTTCCGATGTCACTGTAGCACTGTTGATAAAGCTAAAAACTGGAAATGACCTAAATACCCAATAATCAAGTATTGACATGTACTTAGTATAGTCTTTTAGGCAATATTAAAAATGATATTGTAGTTTTAAACATTTGACAGCAGGAAATTTTCAAAATAAACTTAAAAGTGTTTAAAACAGATAACAAAACATTAAGTATGGTATAATCTGACTTTATAATAACTATTTATTATGTATGAAATTATAATATATATATAATATAAATACACACAGAGATATGAATATGTATACTGTATTGTATGCCCATAAGCCTCTTGCCCCTGCCTCTACACCCTCCCTCTTGAAATCCATCACAACAGTCTCTCAAGGCAGCACAAAAAGAAGTAAAGGAACCAAACAAATGAAGCCAGGCTGAAGTACAAGACGAGAAACACACCTAATATAATTTTTGTCTCTTTTCACAGGTGGTTACATATCATTACTAATCACTTCTGGTGACTTGAGACACAAACTTTGGAATCAAAGTCTTAGATGCATCCTACTTTTTCCATTTCCATTTTCCATGCTCCCTACTTTCTTTCTCCATTAACCTTTTACTACCTTTTCCATTACTGTCTGAAGATATTTCTGCTTCTTTGATGTCATCAATTAAGCTAACATGGGTAGAAATGTCCAGCACAGCACCTAGCACCTAGTATGTCCTCAATATATGTTCCTTCCTCCTTTTCCTTGCTGTCAAGTGTGCCTAAAACATGTTAATAGTCTTAATAATGAAAGAATCTAGGACACATGAATTAACATGTTCCTTGAAAACTTCTAGGCAGGCAGTATAATAGAGTAGCAAAGTGAGGTTTGGGGCCTTCCCAAAAACCAAACATTTGAAAATGAAAAAAAGATGCTGAATAAACTCAAACCACAGCCAGTTGGTAGTCATTATTCTCTGGAAAGGGCTCCAGAATTCTGGTTAAACAGAAGAGCATTGTCTGTTGGCCAGGTTCCACTTTCCAACACTTTTCCCAGGGATCTTGGCCCCACTTGAACTCCCATCTGTGTGCCTTTGAACACTGGGTGTGCTCTGTGCAGATGCGGCGCACCGTACGCTGCTGGAGTAGCTAGCTGGCATGGACTCGGCCCAGCAGACCTAGACCACAGGCATCTCTGTCTGTCAGCTTCCTTGCTGAAAAGCAGTTGGGGCTGCAATCCGACACTTCCCCCAGACTGGCACCAAAGAGAAATGTTTTACAGCATTAATTCACCACTGTATTACATTAATAAAGAAAATAAACTCATAATAAAGTGTGCTTCATTGCATCATTTTTTCTTAAGGCCTCCAAGAGAAAAAAGTTTATAGACTAACGAGAAAAATCTATGTTGATATCTAGGCAATATCTCAGAGTAATGATATCTTCAATTAAAAAAGCAAAAGATCACATTGAGGTGTCTTCACACAAATATCAGTTGGTGGCTTTGCCCTGTGGAAGATCCATGTGGTTTGGGGGAAATTATTAAACATCCCTGCACTTTAATTTCCCTATCTATAAACTGGAGTAATAATAGTAAGTACTCAAAGGGTTACTACGATATTAAAGAGTCAAGTTTCTAAAATGCTTAGAACAGTGCATGGCACAAAGTAAGCACTGATCAGTGGTTGATTGATACCTACCTACCTACCTACCTACTTACCTATTTACTTACTACTATTGGACTCAAGAAATAGACTTGGGTGAGGAAAAGGAAGAAAATATTCAGTGAGCATCTATTGTGTGTTAGGTTGATTTCACATATTATCTCATTTGTCTCTATGAACAACTTGTAAATGGGTATTATTAATCCCATTTTACAGAAAACAGGCTCAAATGGAATAAAGTGACACAAATTTATATAGCAAGTCACAGAGAGGGGAGTTAAATAGGTTGATTTGAGTTTAAATCTTTGTATTGTACCATACACATAATATTAATAATGGTGATAAGATAGCCCTTATTTCATTCTCAATTCCATGCCATTACTGCCTTTATTATGATAAGAATCCTTTGTGATAGATACAGGACTATCCCCTGCCACTATCCATGGTGCATCCAAATCAATTTTCTATCTCTGGTGGTAGCAATAAGGGTCTTGTCAACAGAAGGGCATGGTCCTGGCCCCTGGCTGAAACAGTTATAAAGTGAGCTCTCAAAATGGCATTCTAGGTGTTCATTTACCAAAAATAATAAATGTTGAAAAAAAATTTTAATGTAATAATTTAATGTAAAGATTAACATAATCCTTCAATCAAAACTGAAAAGAATGTAATACCATATTTTCCGGCGTATAAGACGACCCCCTAATTTTACAGTTAAAACATAGGTTTAGGCCTATATTCGCTGTATAAGACTACCCCCCACTTCCGAGGCTGTAGTCTTATACAGCGAATACAGGCCTAAACCTATGTTTTAACTGTAAAATTAGGGGGTCGTCTTATACACCCGGTCATCTTATACGCCGGAAAATACGGTAGTTCTAGGATGAAAACAGTTATTTGAGAGCAACAGTTTCTAATATTTCTTTACTCCATTAGCAATACGTTTTTAAGAACATATCTTCAATTTACTCGCAGAAAAAGTAGATATACAATTGATTAAATAAAACAAATATAAAGAGGTGTTCTGAAAATTTTTTTCAACTTTCTATTAGGCACCAGTGACTCAGAACATACAAATGGTGTAGAGGAAAAAGGCAAAGAAAGAAGGGAGGAAAGAAGAAGAAATGGAGGAAAATGAGAACTAGAGGGAAAAGAATGGAAAAGTGACAGAAGGAACCGTGGGCAAAACAGATGAGGTCAGGGGAGCAACAAGATAGAGAGGAAGGGAAACGGGGAAAAAAAATGTATTGAGCACACCTTCTCCCTCAAAAAGCCTTTATGGGGAAAAGCCGGGACCGCTCAGCGGGTTGAGCGCTCGCTTTGAGGCCACGAGGACCGAGGATCGAATCCCGGCTCCGGCCCAGGCAGGACCCACATGCTGAACTGGGAGTTCCCACAGTTCAGTTCTCTAGCTGTCTCTGTCTCTGTCTCTCTCTCTATCTGTCAAAAGTAAAATAGAAATAAATATGCACTGAAGATAAAATAATTACTCTCTATAAATATAAAAAAAAAAAAAGCCTTTATGATCAGAAAACATTCAGAACTCCTTCAGGTGAATAATCTGTATCTCCGCTGTTTCTCAAACTGCATCTGTAAAGAGGATTTCTATGAAGTTTTGGAAACTTTCTTCCTAATTCTTCATATTTCATTTGTGGAATCTGAGGAGACCCCAGTGAGGCTTTTCAAGGTCAGCGTGGCTGGTGCAGGAGCTACAGTTGTGCTCTGGCTCAAAAAAGCAGGGAGAGGGCTGGAGGTGATGACCTGGACAGCCTGCAGCAGCCATGATGCAGAGTGCTCTCCAGTGCAGTGCTGTACTCACTCCTGGCCCCTGACAAGCCATCAAGAACCCCAGTCATCTCTTTCCCCCAAAAGGTGCCTCTTTTCTGTTTCTTCTGTAACAACGAAGCTCCAGAGGCCTGTTGGATAATATAGGTTGAATGATAACAACCGTGTCTTCCAGCAGAAGAGTCCACCCATGATGACCACAGATGGCAAGATGACTTGTAATGTTCTCGCTGAAGAACATGGGCTCAGGCATCCAGGCCATATTCTGCAGAGAATCTTTTCCAGTCAAATCCACGAGGAGACTTTTCACAGCCATAAACTTTTACTTCAGTTATCAGAGTTTTCTGTCACTAACTGTGTAAGAAGATATTTAAAGGCCCCACACAGACTTCTGCTTTACTATTTCAGTAAAGCCTGGCTATGTGTGCCAAAATGCAGTCTAGGAGACTCACACTGTTGATGTCTGCTATCTGCTATCTGCTTCCTCAGGTGTGCAAAACCCTTTTGCTGGTGAGCAATTGGGATCCTCAACCAGAGGAGTGACAAGAGATGCAGAATAAAGTGCCATCAAACCTCTACTAACTTTGGGTGAATGGAGAATCACATATGTTGGGCTACAGAATGGGTTCTCTGTTCTGGATATTATACTTAGTGCTTAGAAAATTCTGAACATTCTTTTTGCCTAAGGAAAAGTACAGTGTGATTAATAAAACCATTTCAAAGTGAAAACCCACCTAATTTTAAATCCTGGTTTTGCCATTAACACATTAGCTCTGTGACTTTGAGCAAGCTAATTGGTTTTCTTGTCATTAAAATAGGAGAAATCATGCCCACCTTGAAAGGTGAGGTTTGTAAGATCATGTTGTATGGTAGGCAAATTTACTAAAACTACTTATAAATTGTGCTGTTCTCTTTATCTTTTTTCTTCTTTTGCCTTTCAAGTAAGTAGGCAAACTCTGTCACTCTTTGCCTCAAGGTTTGGGTTGGTAAAAAAGTAAAGGTGACCAGATATATTAATAAAAGTTTCTTTTCTTATGTAAATACTAAAGTCCATTGAAAAAAGAATGCCCAGCAATTAGAGGAAATGTTATATTGAAAGATACCATTTATAAGAGCAACTAAGGACACATAGACCTAAATAAGTAAAGATATGGATAAAGACACAGGAAGACTCACTGTTGTTATAAAATTATAAAATATCAATTCTGCCATAAGTCTATAAGTTTCATGTAATTCAATAAAAATATTGGAAATTTCCAAGGCAATTACAAAATTTATGCTGAAAAGCAAAGGGCCAAGAATGGCCAAGACATTCCTGAAGAACACGGTATAGGGAGGGGTGGGGGTAGAGGTGGAAAGAGACTTGTCTAATCAGATTTAAAGTTTATTATAAAGGTATAGGAATCAATGACAGTATGGTACTGACTAAAAGACAATGGCACACAACAGAGAGCCCAGAAATGAATCCATGAATATATGGAAACTTTATACAGAACAGAAATGTCGCTGTAGATTACTGGGAAAAGATAAGTAGCGCTGACATAATTAATAGCCATATTCAGAAAATAAATGGAAGAGAACTCCCTCCTTCATGCCAAGTCAATTAAAGGTGTGTGTGTGTGCATGTGCAAAATGAAGTTGGAGTAGAAAATAATTTTTATAAGACACGAAACTATAAATCACAGGAATAGTTTGATAGATTTAACCATCTTAAATGTTTTTAATTTCTTAAAAGATATTATTTTAAAAAGTGGGAAATATAAATTGCAAATTGGGAGAAGGTATTGCAACATAAATAACTGACACTGAGTTAGCAAGGGAAATATACAGGAACTTCTACAAATCAATTTAGAAGGAAAAAACAACCCAAAAGAAGAATGGGCAAAACACATGAACAGATCTCTCACAAAAGATAAAATAAAAATACCAATAAACTAATTAAAATCTTCTCAAGCTACTTAATTGTCAAAAATGCAATTTGAACCACAAAGTATAATTTTCTTATGTCAATTTAACAACTACTTAAAATTCTGACAAAATCAAGCATTGGAAAATTTGGAAAACAATAGGATTTCTTGTAATCTCATATTAAAAATATTCTATTTTAGAAAATAATTTTGCATTATCTAGTAATGTTAAAAATTGTGTATGATCTCAATCAGCAATGTCAATCTTAAATATATATGTACATTTGGGAACCACTTCCACATAGTCACAAGGATACAGAAGAGACATTTGGCAGCATTATTCACGATAGCCTCAAATGGAAACCAACCTAAAGGTCCACCAACAGGAGACAAATGATTATACTGTGGTGTAATGATAAACAATGATACAAAGTGGAATGCAATATCACAGTGAAAATGAATAAATAGATTCATCCCTCAACATAGACAAATCTCACAAACTATGTGGAATGAATAAAGTAACTATGCAGAAGACTATACATAGTTGATACGATTAATATAATATTCCAAAGTACCTAACACTACACAACATATTGTTTAAGAATATATCATGTGTAGTAAAACTATATAGAAATCAAGATATTAATAAACATAAAGAGCCCTTACATCTCACAGTGACTGTGGGAGGCACAGGTAGGGAAGCCTAGAAGGGACGCCAACAGAACTGGTAAAACTCTTTTTCTAAACTGAGTGGTACTTCCATGGCTATACATTATATTATTCTTCATATATAAGTTATATATATTATTTTACATGTGTAAAGTATTTCAGAATAATTAATGAACTTGTGGGGTCTCATGAAGGCCAAAAAGACATTAAGAAAGATTCAATGGAAGTTACTTAGAAAAAAGAAGTTTTCAGATTCTGAGAAAGTTCCCCAAACCAGCTGTCCCTCTCTCCTTCTAAAAGATATGGCATGTAAATACAAAGCCTGGAGTCACTCTAGCTATTTTCCCTGGCAAAGGACTTGATCTTAGGATCAACATCATATCACAGTCATTACAATATGGAAGAAGAAAACTGGTACCCAATGACACTGTTAAACTGCTAAGTTCAACCATCTTTGGACCATCCAGAAGTATGTTAGTAAATCTTCTTGGTTAAAATACATAAACATTGGGGAAGCCGGGATGGCTCAGTGGGTTAAGCGCTCACTTTGCAGCGCCAGGGCCCGAGGATCGAATCCCTGCACCCGTCCATGCGGACCCATGTGCTGAACTGGGGAGTTACCCCAGTTCAGTTCTCTCTCTGTCTCTCTGTCTCTCTGTCTCTCTCTGTCTCTCCCTCTGTCAAAAACAATGAAAAAAAATACATAAATATTGCAGGGGATAATTTTCTTAAATACTGAGAAAACCATCAATTAAGAAGAAATAAACAAGAGGATTTAATGCCAGTTATACTCAAGAAGAGGGAGGAAAATGACTTTGGGGGTAGAAAGAGTCAGGAGGGGTAAACAAAAAAAGATCTACACCCCAATTTCCATCAATGAAGATACAAGTATTGTCCAAGAAAGACTTCAGAATGGCTTCTAGGCATCTGGTCAAGTTGAGCAATGACCAGAACTTTGGCACAATGCTAACAGTGGGAACAGATCCCCTCAAAAGGCCACAGTTATGCTTGCTGCCACCCAGAAAGAATGGGAATTTTAAAAACAAAATTTAATTATTCATTTTTTAAAAAAGATTTATTTTTATTGTTTTAACAGGGAGAGACAGAGAGAAGGGGGAGGGCCCAGAGCAGTCTCTAGTTGCACATGATCAGTTTTCGACATAGCTTCATTGCACACAGGTGAGTGGAGGGTTGTGCAGGTTGAGAACTGAGTCAGGGGCCTCCGACATGGGAGGCATGCTTCATGAGCTGGAGGCCAAACCAGGAGCCTCCCACATGGGAAGCTTGCTCTGGCGAGAACAGAACTAGGTGCATCCCACATGGGAAGCACACCCCAGTTCAGCATATGGGTCTGCATGGGCTGCAGCCTGGACTCAATCTTCGGACGCCAGGGCTGTAAGACATGCGTTCAACCTGCTGAGCCATCCAGCATCCCCCCAAAATTTTTTATTTAAAAAAGTAAAATGTGCTATTTCTTGCATATCTGAGTTTGTAGATTCAAATCTGCTACATTGGCAAGGCCTAGATATAGAATTTCCCAAAGTAAGCTTTAGAAAACACTAGTCTCTATGAAGAAAGGTTTCATGTTCATATAGGTTTAGGAAATGTATTCTACATTCTGTTCTTATTGACTCACAATGCACCTTAGAATATTAAAATCCTGCAATGAATCTTTCCTTAAATGCATTTGAGCAATGAATGTTTCTAGAGGAACATCTATCACAAGTCAAGAAACTGGAATTGCAGAAAAAAACATTTTGGAAAACATTGTCTCCATATAGAATAGAATAGGAGGTCAGCCTATCTGTCTTCAGGGATGCCATACTATTATCCTCTCAATATACAAAAAACTCTAGGCTCCAGTTATTGCACTCTCGGAGAGGGAAATTTTCCCCTCTCCTAGTGAAACAACGGCCTTCTGCGAGGTTTGAAATCATCACAAGATGAAATTTGACATTCCTCAAATTTGAGTGCTTCTGCTGTCTCTTTAACAAACCGTTCGTGAAAATCTCTACCAGCAACTGTCAAATCACATAAGTTTTTCAAGTAAACAGTGAGAGCATCCTGGGAAAGCATTCCCTTTTCTAACCCCATTCCCTTAAAATGCCTGTGTTTATATTTACTGTTTCCTTCAGAGATCAAAAACCAGACAGAGAACTGGAGCTAGAATTTTAAAAATAATATCAGAATAATATTAGAATTTAAAAACATCTGACATTCTTTTATTGTTTGAAGAAGATTGAGCTGTAGAAATAGCTTTAACGCATGTTCACTCAGTATTTTTGAATTGTTTACTTATGGATTCCTGATGTGGAACGATGAGTAAAAGGAGAAGAGGCTCATCAGAAATAAGGTTGAAGAAAGTGAAATGCCTGAAATACTGGGGGTTGGGAGAGGATGGGGACAATTTATGAAAGACTTCCCCATGCTTGCTCCAGGCCACTGTGTTGTTAAAAAAGTTACAAAGACAGATTTCACCGCGGGATCCTCCAACTTCACTTTGCAAAGCAGGTGTGTTTTTAAAAGACTGTGGGTAAATTAGAATCTTTATAAAATGTTTAAAGTTTAGTGAGTTGGAATAGGTTCATGCTATAGTATTATGCTGAAAATTTAGGATAAAATTATATATGTATATGTATCACAAATGCATCCAAATATAATCTATGGACAGTT
>PVKE010020202.1:0-27714 GCA_004027555.1 Craseonycteris thonglongyai
TGGCCTTACCCTGGAGAATCTGCAACAATTGTGCAACATGGCAAGAGCGATGCAACAATTTGCACAAGACATGGACGACAATAGGGTTCGAGCTGTCGAGTTCAGCCATCGCGTTGACGGGGTTCTGTCCTTGTACAGGGGAATTTTGAAGGAAAAGAAAAAACAAAGACAACAACTACCCATCACCCTGTTTCTCTCCCAGGTAAAGCCCCCGGCTCTCCCGTCAGCGCCTCCAGCAGAAGAGTCTCCGAGTGAGCCTAACGCTTCTACGCGTCACCTGAGCGCCTCTCCTCCGCCACCCACACAAGACTCTTCGCCTCTCTCAGAAAGCAATGTTGATTCATGTTTATTACTGTATAAGGTTTTGTCATTCACCTTATTAGTTAGCACTGACACGTTTAAGTAAATACGTCTACTGTTGTAATTTTTGTCTTAAATGAGTAAAGTATGAATACTGCTTATATATTTAAAACATTCTTGTACCTGCACACACCAAAATTACTAGGGGCAAATCCTACTTCGCATTTTTTCAGCTTTCGCGGAAGGCTCTGGTCCCCATTAACCGTGAAAAATGAGGGATCACTGTATACCCCTTTTTCTTATCCAGTGATGTGGAATTCAAGCCACAAGGGGCACTTTATGTTGGTAAAAACTGCCTTCCATGAACTAGCTCGGGCCCATGTCTCTGGATTCATTCCCATTCCTTCTATATAGCCTTCGATAGTTTGCTCCCATAACACAGATCTGCTGGTAATACCTTGCATAATACAGTGTGGTTTATTGCCCTCAGCTTTGGTAAGGATCTTTCACTTTTTTCAATATTCCTTGCTTATACATATTATTCGTATGATTCCCATTTATTCTTTGGAATGCTATTTTTTTCCCCCAAAAGGATCAATGTCCTCTAGGGCTGTCTGTAGGTCAGTCATAATACCCCTTTCTCCCAGTCCCAACAACACCATATACATTCGAGCATCGTCATATACTATCTGTCACTCAAACACTCTGCTCATAGTTCTCCCCTCTCAAAATCACAAAAGATGTGGTTTTATTTGTCATTGAAAAAATAAGATAGTTTTATTATTGAAGAAAGCAATTAGATATGTAAAAGTGGCCATCAATCATTTTATGGAGAAAGAAATGATCCAAGACACAATTCTTAGTTGAAGCTACTTTGTTCAATTTTATAGACAAATGACATTGTCTTAAAATTACATTGTCACTTGAAGATGACCATGTTTTGGGGCCTTGACGTAAATATGCAAAATGAAATATATGTTTTAAAGTTAAAATAATAATCTGCCTCCAAAAATTCTTGGCACATACTTAAGGCAGTCATTGTCAACTCCGGTTGTGCACTTGGAATCACCCAAGGAGCCTGTTAAAGGTACAGAACCAGAGCCCCCAACTGGGCAAATCCTTTCAATGTTTTAAAAGCTCTGTGGGAAATGTCTAAGAAGTACTGCTTAAAACCTTGGTATCAGAGTCAACTTCCTGTGATTAAAATGTTTTCACCAGATGTTTTCAGAAAACCAATTTTTAGGCAAATAATACTATAAGGGATGTGATACTATCCTTGTTTCACAGAACTGGAAATTGAGGGATAGCCAGGATAAGTAATTTAACATGGTAATCTATGTATTATCAGGCAGCTCCGACATGCACATACAAGCTTATTAAAATCCAGCATTTTACCTACATATCACACTGACTCTCAAACATGTGTAGCAGCTCAATAAACTTATGAACTTGATTTAAAACCTGGATCAAAATTTGGAGTTCTTGGTAATTGGAAAACCACAGGTAGTAATACATATACATTAAGCAACAACAAAAGAAATGATAGAGAAAACTAAACCAGAACAACTTAAAAAGTACAAGGGCTATTGTAAAGTATTTCTGACAATTGACTTCCTTTTATTATGTTGTCAGCTATTTTCAATCCCCAATAATACGATACCTAAAAACTACAGTTTCATCCTTCCTCTGTTGCTAAGTTTACTTGCTATTTTAAGTGAAATTTTTAAATCAATTTTGTAGATCATTCTTGACAACAATTTGCATTTTGTAAAAAAAAATCCTTGGCTAAAGAAAGTGAACATAAAAAAGGAAATCACAATAAAGAAAACATACTACCACTAAACACTTCTGCTAATTACCTGGCAAAATAATCTGGCTGCCTGAGTACCTCTGAGATAAAAATGTTAATTTCTAAGAAAAATGCATCACAGATCAAGTGTCAGGCGCTAAGCTGAATGTCCAACAATTTTAAAGCATTAAACAGGAAAGGAACATGCATTTATTTCATGGCACAGTTTGGCAAGAGTTCCTGTAACCATTTGTATTTCATCATATAAATACACACAGAAATTATAACAATAATGACAACACGGGGTTTAAAAAAGTGGCACAGGGGCTAGCTGAGAATTAATTGAGCAATGGAGAGATAAAATTGGTTCAAAAAAACTAAGGTATCATGGAATAGAAACCTTGTGAAGGACAGCCTTGGATTTACATTGGAATGGCCTTACTAATTTTCTGACTTTGGGAAAGAGTACTGGGAGGAATAACTTGGAAGTAAATGAGCCAGGCATATTCAGGATTCATAATGGTACTTTGGTTTTTAAGGGCCAGGGTCAGAAATCGAACCCAGGATCTCAATCACTGAGTTATCCTGGTATCTCCTACATTTCCATTTTTTTTAACTTGTTTCTTCTTCCCAGACCCCTGGGGATCACAAAACTCTTTGAAACTAAAATTATGTTAGGGAGAAGGCAGTCAAGCAATGGTCTCAGTGATGGTGATTGTTCAGACTTGCCCTTTTAGTTTTAGCCAGTAAGACAACAAAACTTATTTTAATTTGCAATTTTCCTTTAGAAATCTTAGAATTAGTTCCTGAGTGAAATTTCACAATGACTTTTAGTGTCTAAAGTGTCCAATTTAAACTCTGAAGTCTTCTCCATAATATTAATGGGATCAGGCAACATTCATTCTTTTTAAATAAAAAAAATTTTTTTCCAGCTAGGAAAATATTGTTGTAAAAAAAGGAACCCCATTAGTAGAATGAAGTCACATTCTTTTCCATCTTTTTTTTTTCTCCATAGGCCTATATTTCAGATATTGAGGCCAAATAAGTGGGAGGGGGAAATAGTAATTCCTATGCTATATTTCCAGTACTTAAGATCATACCTGAAATATAGAATCATTAAAAAATATTCTATATTGATTGTTGCAAGATTAGTTCACATGATAAATAGAAAGCAATGAATTAAAGACAAATTGAGGGGGTTGATCAGTTTGATAGGTTTTAAGGAAGAACCTGAACATGTAGGTTTGCACGAAGGATGGCATTTCATCAGTGTTGATGAGAAGGAAGGACATCCTGTGAAGTAGACAGAAGACATTGTCTGGAGCTCTGTGAACTTTTGCCCAAGGATGGATATGTATTCTAACTGCTGGGGCAGATACAATAATGCAAAAGAAAAAAAAAAGTAGCTCTAATTTCTGGAGAGGAACTTAGAATAATGAAAGTTAGAAGAAAAAATATATATACATATTTACTTAAAATTTGCAAGGGATGAAATAAAGATATGAGCAAAGTGCCATGTGAGCAGAAGTGAGGAGGCCATTACTCAGTCTGGGGTATCCTGACAGTTGTCGAATAAATGATCACACTTGGATTGAATTAGTAGGAATTCTTTAGGTCAAAAAGGGGAAATTACAACTATAACAGAAAGTGCCTATGCAAAGCATGAAAGAACGTGATGTCAGTAAACTTCTAAATTTTAGGTGTGAGTGGAGAACAGTATAAATGGAAGATACGAAAGTGGCATGGTAAAATGCGGTATGTACATAACATGTCTGCTATGGTAATGAATTTAGACTTCTGTTCTTTCGAGCAATGTTAAACTCTAAGAAAACATTTACGTCAAAATATATGTAGCAATATTTGCATTAAAAAAAATAATTTTAACAAGAACCTGAAGGGGGATAATCAACATGGAATTAAGAGGACAAATCATGAGGATATTGCTATAGTCCAGCTGAAAACTACAGGTCATAATTCAGCCAGTAGCAACTAGTGGATTGGGGGACAGACTGGAGAGATTTTTAAAAGATAGGCTATTTTTTTTTTTAAGATTTATTTTTATTGTTTTGAGAGAAGGTGAGGGGCCAGGGAGGGTCCAGAGCAATCTCCATAGTTGTACATCATTAGTTGAGACACAGTTTCACCCCACACAGGTGGATGTGGGGCTGCATGGGGCAGGAACTGAACTGGGGTCTCCTGCATGCAAGATGAGAACTTTAGCCACTGAGCCATCCCAGCGATTACCAGCAGTGCCCTGGTTCAGCATACGGGGTTGCATGGGCATGGTCTGGGAATTGAACCCCGGACCTCGAGATTGCGAGGCAAGTTCCTAACCACTGAGCTATCCTGGCATCCCCAGAAGATAGGCTTTTAATAAATCAGCATTATATTTTAGAAATAAGGCCCAAGGAAGACTGCTTCTTTTCACTTAGGTAACTGAATGGATAGTGACAACATTAACCATCTCATAAATAGAGACAGAATGGCAAATATCTTACAAAAAAAAAAAAAAAAGATTTGTTATATTGTTTTTGACAAAGAGAGAGACAGAGATAAGGAGGAGGGCCCAGAGCAGTGTCTACAGTTGTACCTCATCAGTTTTCGGCACAATTTCCTTCCACACTGGAGGGTATGGGGCTGCACTGGGCGGGAACCAGCTGTGGGCCTCCCACATGGGAGGCATAGCCCCAAGAGCAGTGGGCCAGCCTCCCACGTGGAAAGCCTGCCTCAGCAGGAACTGAATGGGGGCCTCTCACATGGAAAGCACATGCCAGTTCAGCATATGGCTCCGCATGAGCCGGGCTGGGCCAGAACTCAATCCTCGGACCCTGGGTCTGCAAGAAAAGCACTCAACCCACTGAGCAATCCTGGCATCCCCAGAATGGCAAATTTCAAAAAGGTATGTGTGTTAGCATATGTGAGGATAGGGGGACGAATGAGTTCATTATTGGGAACATATTAAATTTTATGTGCTAATGTTAAGTTTTATATGAGATATGTAGTAGATGTGTAGGAAATTAGAAATAAGTCTCAGAAAATGTGTTCAGTGTCTAAGTTACAAATTTCATAATTCTTGGTATAACTGAAGACATAGGAGTGAATGACATGGAACAGATAGACTTTTGAGTAAAATTAGAAGATAGAGGATTACAAAGAGATTCCTGGGGGGAGCCCTGGTGTTTCTGGGAATGGAAGAGGGAAAAGACAAAACAAAGGAGTTGAAGATGAGAGAGTTGGAGGAGAAATAGGAGAGAATGGGATAATCATATCTAAGGGCAGAAGGATCTGCAAGGTAGGAATGATTGATCGTATAGGCCAATTTCTGTGGAATTTCTGAAGACTTTGTGGAAAGTAGATTAAATCATCTCCTTTGCATACCCAATTTCAATGCATAAAAGCTTAGAGTGCCTATATTCTACATGGGGGGCATTGTGACTGAGCTTGGTGATAGAAGACAACATAAAGTCCCTGATCTCAGTGAGTGTGCAATCCAGTGGGGAGGATAAATCTATGTAGAGATCATTACAGCACAAGACAATGTTATGATCATTGCTGTAAAATGGTCATAATTAGAAACACAATGGAGAAAATAATGAATTTGTTTGGAGACAGATCATATAAGGCTTCATAGAGGGAAAAGAGATACAAGTTAAAAGGAAAATGGTTCTCTCTTTAAGCCTTCTTAATAGTTTTAATTAGGTTATTCTTTTTCGATTCTCATCTCTTAAGTTAAATGGAAATGTTCTGATGACTTACAATTAGTAGTGTCTTTCAAAATTTTGCCTTTATTTAAAAGCCTATGATATTTTATGATTTAATTTAGAATGTATAGTATCTATGTTTAGTTAAAGATAAGGAATCCTAATTTAATTGAAGAATATATGAATAATTGATCCATTTCTGCAAGAATAGTAAGAATTTATCAAACAGTACAAAATCTCATAAAGATAATCTTTTAAATATATTGAAAGACATTGAAGAACTAAATAAATGAGAGATATATCATATTGATAGAAAGATTTGAAATAATACAAAATGTCAATGCAATGTGAATCAAATATCCATGAGGATTTTTTTGTGGCACCTGATAGGATATTCGTAAGTTGACAAGAGAGAAGAAATGATCAGGAATAAACAAACCACCCTTAAAGAATGAGAATTTGAACAGGCCACGTCCTATCAGACTTATTATAAAGCTATAGATTAAGACAATGGTGCTCACTCTGTGGAAAAAAAATAGGCAAATCACACAGACCTGAAATATGCTCATTCATCTACTCATTCAGTTTGTATTACTGAGTGCTGATTATGTACTGGCATTTTCTAGGTGCTGGGGTTCCAATAGTAAATAAAACAGACATAAACCTTTCTCTTTATTGGCTTATGTTATAGTGGGGGATATATACAATAAAATTAATAAGTATATACAAATGCAAATAGTCATAAGAGCGATGAAGAAAAATAAAGCAGGGAAGAGAGACTGAATGAGTTTGGAAAAGTATTGAATTTTAACTAAATAGACACAGTCTCACTGAAAAGTGACTTTACAGAAAAAACCTGAAGGAAGTGAGAAAGAGCATGGAGCCACCTGAGCTACACTACAGGGACAGGGCCAAGCAAGGCAAGGACCCTGAGTGGGAGCGCACCTGAGGTAGAAATGGTGCCATGTGGTGGAGACAGAAATGACAGGTCAATGAATGAGGTGGAGCATTTGCTTACCTCACTGAAAAAATGAAATTGGTTTCATACCTCATACCATACACAAAAGACTAATGGTCAGTATATTAAAGACTTAAATTTGAAAGGCAAAACTTTACTTTTTACAAGATAAGAATAGTTTAATACCTTAAGGTGGAAAAGATTTTTTTTTTTTTACTTAAGACAAAAAATAAGTAAAATAAAACAAAATAAAAGGTTCAAACTACAATGAAACCAAGAATTTGTTCATCAAACGTCACTGTAAAAAAAGCAAAACTACAAGACACAAATCTGATGAGATTATGACATTTAATACATAAAGAACAATTTAGTAAGAAAAAAAACATAACCTAATAAAAATAAGCATTTCACAGAAAAGGAAAAATAGACAATAAACATATGAAAAATTGATCAACACTCTTAGTAATCAGGGACTTTTTTGAAAACAAAACTTTAGGATTCTATTTTTCATCCAAAAATTTAACATAAATTAAAAAAAGTTTACAACAGTGCCAACCATAAATTAAAAAAAATTTACAACAGTGCCAACCACTGGTAAAAATGTAGAACAAAAGGAAATCTTATACACCCAGCTGGGCATAAAAACTGGTATACTTTTTGGTAACATCTACTGAAGCTGAGATCCTAGTACTGTGTGACCCAGCGACTCCATTCCTTGGCAATTGACTTTAGAGAAACTCATGCAGTTGTGCACAAATAAGCATATGCAAGACCATTAATAATAGCAGTCTTATAACAACAAAAACCTGGATCCACGCACCCATTTGCAGTACACTGTTGTACTATACAGTGTTGCTTACTCATACAGTAGATTAGTCATGCAGTATGATAAGAAACAAAGTATAAGTAAATTTGTGAACACAATGAATCTTAGACACAAGGTACTGAGTGGAAAAATAAGGGAATAAGGATATATAATTTCTGTGATGCAAAAAATAAGCAGAACTAAATGATCCTTTAAGTTATATCCTTAGGGGCTTAAAAAATGAAAACAAACAAACAAACAAAAAAAAAAACAAGGGGATGATGAATCAACAATTTGGATACCCCTAATCTGGAGGCAAGAGGGTATATGATCAGCAGAGAGAAAAAACAAATTATTTTAAAAGTTAATGTTCAAGTTCTTCATCTGGGTAGTAGGTTCATGATGTTCACATTATGTTATGCTTTATAACTTAAACATATAGCACATATACGTGTAGGCATCGAATATTTCATTTAAAAAAGGCAAATGAGAGTTTATACATAATGTTTACAATGAACCTTCAAAAAATGCAGCATGAAAAAATAAATTACATTGCTTTTATGTATTAAATTTTCATCCTGATTCACTGAAAAATGGCTTATACTACCATGAAGTTCAGCTAATTAAAATTAAACGAAGAAGTGATTATTTCTTCCATTTCTTCTTCTTCTTCATTTGGCAGTGGGAGAGCAATATGGAATAGGAGGGATATAACAGCAATGGTCTGCTGAAGTTCTCCCCAAAACTCTGTGATAGTTATTCTCCATCTAATCAAGGAGAAAAAATATACTTGAAAGAACCTCAACTCCATTTTTAGAAAATTAATGAAAAATTTAAGTATGTATATAATACCTTAATCATATGCTAGACAAGGCAATGCAGAAAAATAAGTATGAAAAGTAATTTTTAAGTTTCTCTTTGAATTAAATTGCAATAAACTGAAAAAAATCTTATAATATTCTCTTTTACTTAACCAAAAGGAAATAAAGAGTCTATTCCTTCCTATATTACTTAAATACCTCTTGGGGAGAGGAGGAATCACTGAATAATTATGGAAATAAAAGAAAGTGAAAGAAATTTAATAACTTTTCAAATCATTATTCACCCAGACCTACCTTTAACAAGTTGATTACATGATTAAAGACTGTAAGTAATGCTTAGTTATAAAAGCCAACAATATTAAGTCCAATATGAACACAAATGAACTTACTAGTTACTTACAGGTAAATGTTTACTATGTTGTGTAAACAACATAAACAAACACACACACACAATTAATTTAGCATGTATTAACTCAGTCTTAAGGTCACACCCTAAATCTTGATTTACCAGAAACTTCCCTATTTCTGAAATCTTAAATAATCATCCACTCTGTTCCCAAGCTTCTTCAAGTTCTGTTGTTGTTGTTTTTCTCATTGTATCCTGTTTTTACCTTTCTTCAGAACACTAGTTCTTTCTACCTGTAATTGTTTCTCCAACATCTAGCCTAGAAACCTTTCATACCATTGGCTTTCTTCCATGCCTCATTGTGCCACAATACTGCCATCACACTTTTTCATTAAAATGCCCATCATCGTTCAATCAAACATCTGAATTCTTAGCTCTTTTGACTATTACTGCTTATCTTTTACCCACTGTTCAAACCTGATACTCCTTTAAGTATTAATTCCTAACTCTTTTTTTAAATTTATTTTTATTTTTGACAGAGAGAGAGAGAGAGATACAGAGACAGACAGAGAGAGAACTGAACTGGGGGAGCTCCCAGTTCAGCACATGGTTCCGCACGGGCCAGGGCCGGGATCCAATCCCGGGTCCCCGGAGCTGCAAAGTGAGCGCTTAACCCACTGAGCCATCCTGGCTTCCCCTATTCCTAACTCTTACTAGTAGTGAGATATTAGACAATTAACTTCTGTAAGCCTAAGTATTTGTAATTAAGATAACATATGACATTTAGGTATGTTGTGGGAGATCAAGTGAGATTATATTTGCAAAGGACTTAATTAGTATATATATATATTTTTTTAATTATTTATTTATTGTTTTTGACAGAGAGAGAGAGAGAGTGAGAGAGAGAGAGAGAGATACAGAGACAGAGAGAGAACTGAACTGGGGGAGCTCCCAGTTCAGCATATGGGTCCGCACGGGCCGAGGCTGGGATTCGATCCTCTGTCCCCGGCGCTGCAAAGTGAGCGCTTAACCCACTGAGCCATCCCGGCTTCCCCTAGTATATTTTTTGGCACATAAAAAATTCTCATAATTATCACTTGTGATTATTAGTAGTTTTATTGAGTTATCTGAGATTACTAAAAACCTTCATGTAGAATTCCTGCTTGGTTTCCACACTCTTGCTTTTTGATAAATTTCTTTTATGAATTCCTGTTCCCATCTTTTAAATACATCATTCTCCAATATTCTATCTGTATTTCAATCTGATAACTTATCTATTACAATTTAGTGTTTTTGTAAAAGCATCCTACTTTTAAAATTATAAACAAATATCAAGAGAAACAATTTAATGATTGCCATAGATGGCAGTATATTGATCTATCTTATATTCCCTCTTCTCACAATGTCGTCTATTTATCTTTTCTAATAAAGCCTTTTGTTTTTTAAGATTTTATTGTTTTTGACAGAGGCAGAGAGAGACAGAGAGAATGGGGCGGGTCCAGAGCAGTCTCCATAGTTGTACATCAGTTG
Source organism: Craseonycteris thonglongyai (assembly GCA_004027555.1). Taxonomy (NCBI): domain Eukaryota; kingdom Metazoa; phylum Chordata; class Mammalia; order Chiroptera; family Craseonycteridae; genus Craseonycteris; species Craseonycteris thonglongyai. The sequence goes on from PVKE010020202.1 coordinate 10,251, forward strand.
TACTATCAGAACGAAACCATTCCACACAGGTAGGCGGGGGCTGAGCAGGACGGGAATTGGGCTGGGTGCCTCCTGCATGGGAGGCATGTCCCCTCGAGCCAGTGGCCCAACTGTGGGAGCAAGAACCAAACTGGGGGCCTCCCGCATGGGGAGCACACCTCAGTTCAGCATATGGGTTTGCAGGGGCCAGGGCCGGGATTCAATCCTTGGTCCCCAGGGCTGCAAAGTGATCGCTTAACCCATTGAGCCATCCCTGCTTCCCCAAAACCTTTCTTATGTCATAACATTTTCTTCATGGCAACAAAGAAGTATTGTATTATGTGTAATTTTCTGCTGTTTGATTAAAAAAGAACTTAAATAAAAAATCTATGTAAAGTGAAGCTTTGGTTTGCCCAAACTCCTGTTCTCAAATCAGATCTTTTAGATATGAAAGGCATGCCAACTTCTATTTTAAGATTTCAAATCTCAGCAACAGGTACCTTTCAAGAATAAAAGCGATTCCATTTTCTTCTAAGTACAAAGCAGTTAGAATCTGTCAATCAAAGTACAAAATTTCCACGAGGGAAAAGCATTCTGGAACATAAAGCCATTCATTGATCTAAATCAAATGAAAAGGTGGCTCTCACAGGCAGGCCCTTTTCTTAACATGCTCCATTCCTTACAATGGCTAAAGGACAAGGGCTGAAATATTGCTCAGCAAACTGCTGAGTAACTGTGAAGTGACACCCTGCATGTCAGATTCTTGCGACCTCAGAGTGCCCCGCCACATTTACAGCACCAATGAATAATAGCCCCAGGTCACACCATGCCTTTTCCCCCTGATCCTGTGTAGCATGTTTCTGCTCTCCCCTTTTTCCTAGTTAGTCCTAACTAGTCCTGCTTGAGATCTCTCAAATCAATTCCACTTCTCATTTTGCAGTGGGAACTCTGGTTATCTCTCTTTAAAGAAAGGGCTGGTGGGGTGGGGTGACCAGAGACCTGGCTTTTCTCTACCATCCCCTACCTCCCTGGCTGTAATGGCTGTGATCTTGGCCCCCTTCCATCACTTCCCTTCCCAGACACATCTTTCATCTTGCTTTCTTCACCCTTGGACTGGACCCAACTTGGGGCCAAAATATCGAAAACAATGTCTGAAATATAAATGAGTCCTATTCCACCTTTTGTGGACAAAGTTCTACCTTTTCTCTATGAAATTGAAAAAAAAGAGAAGAAATGGCAAGGGGCATCTAAGTAAAACAGTATTTTTGCCATCTTTTGATCTTAGTACCAGTCGTAAATCTTTCTTTCTAAACATAATACCCACCCCACTCCAAAAATACATGCATGTACACACACACACACACACACACACATACACATGAACATACACCGCATTCTAAAAGTTTGAAGAGAATTTATTTTTGCTTCTGAATCCCTAGGGATATATGGTAGACTTACTTTGTTTAAAATAACAAGAGACAAGGGGAAAGAAAATGTGATCTTAAGCACTTGGCAATAAAAAGAGAGAGGCCAAAGGATAAGGCAGTCCCACAAAACTGCAGGGGGGGAAAAAAAAAGGAAAAGCGAGAGTTTAAATGGAGAAAACAATAGAAAAGTGCCAGAATACCAGTCAGAGCCAAGGGGATTTCTGATGGGTATATTCTGCCATGAAGACCACCCACCAATGCTGCTAACTGCTAGCTTCACAGTTTAGAGCTTAATTTGCAAGGGTGTGGACATGAAGTAGTTAAGTAATCGAACTCCAAGGAGACAGAAAACATAGTTTTTCACTAGGGTTGCTGTGGCAGAAAAACATTGGCAATGGAAGATAAGAAGCAACTCTGACAGACAGGGCTTTGGTGAGAAGGGGTGGGCTCATTCAGGCAATGCTCAAAAGTTGTGTTTTTGTTTGTTTGTTTTAATCAATGAATGCCACAGGGATTTCTATACAATGCTTCACAGCAGAACTGCCAAGATCATTCAGTTATTTTGCATTCTCCATTTGTCCTGTAGATTTCCCCTGATTTTAGCATCTTCATGAAAGTGTGGAATGACAAATAGGAACAGAGCTAGCTAACAGATGAAGTCTGAGTACCTTTGTTTTAGAACTGCTTCTGGTTCTCCAGAAGCAGACTCTGAGATACAGATTACGCCTTACAACTTATTTTAAAGGGCATGCTCTTTGAGGAGACATGGAAATTTGCAGGGGAAGTAGGAAAGGGAGAGGGAAGAAGACAATTAATGGTTGGGCGTATGGAGTGAGACTATGCCACACCTTGTCCTGATCCAAAGTAAGGGAATTGGACTTACATAGTCCAATATTTGTCAATCAGTGTTAGGGACTTCTCAAAGGCATCTTAAATTTTCAGAGCTCTGGTTCTCATCATGGGTTGGAAATGTGGCTCTAGTAGTCCAATAGCTGTTTTATGAAGAAGTCAAGGTGCAGAGTGTTGGAAGCAAGAGCATGTGAAAGCTGAGGGGCACACAGATCCAGTCAGGAAGATCAAGGGGATGCAGATGGATAATGGACAATATCTACTACAGGCCCTTTAAGTAGTCATGACATAGTAACTGGAAAATTCAAGCTGAGTGATTAGTCTGACATGAATAAGAATTGGAGAAAAATGTAAACCAGTCCTAAACTGGTGGAATCCCTCTGTCTTTCTTTATTCCAAACAAATCATTTTTAAACTCTTCATTTATCCTATGTTCATTTATAATGTCATTTCAATCCTCTAGTCAAGACCATAGAAAGAAGATGCAAAATGAACCTATCACCTAGGATACAACTGCCCTTTACAATTAGCTATTGAACCATAGTCATAATTACAAGCACATTAAAAAAATGCATGTACAAACACACCTGTATCTCATATAACAAATCAATAAAGTACAAAATTAAACTACTCATTTGCTACCACAGGTAAACTCAAAAGTTAAGCATTCTAATGTTTCATAACCAGTATTAAATAGATAAGTAGTGGTGACAGTCTCCAGACCAGGCTTAAAAAGATACACTTATCTTAGTAGAAATTTGACCAGAAGAAGAAGCCCTTGAAAGCACACTTAGCACTGCTCACATAGACCAGGGAGCTATGGTGAGTTCCAATAGACAGCCATGCACTTGGACCCCACCCAGTATTTCTCCCAGGGACAAGAATACAGCACTGGCCTGTAGTAGTCAGTTTTTGTAGGCTTTCTTAGCAATGAGACTTCTTATCTTTGTTCTGTTCTTTGCTTCATCCTCCAAGCCATTCTATCCACGTACAGTCTTCACTTTAGCACTGCTAGAGATAGGAACCCAATAGACATGAACATGGGTTCCTTCCTCCATGAGCAATATGAATACTAGACCGCCTCTAGAAACTGGAATGAACTAATTCTCAGTTTCCAAGTTCATTACTTTTCTCTTCTATCCCTGACTACATGGTTCACTGTGATACATCCAACGGCAGCACTGGCTCACAAGAGAGGAACACATTGTTCTTAGTGAAATCATATTTTACCAGCCAAGGTGATTTTTGAGCAGCAGAAATAACGATAAAGGTGTTTTAGTGGAATAAAATATTATTGTCTTCAGATATAAACCTTCTATACCAAGAAAGACAAGAAAAGGGAAATATACCTTCTAGACCAAGAAAGGCAAAAATGGAAGCATGGAAGTCTTAGAGTGATCTCTCAAGAGTACAGAGTACACTGAACAGCAGCCTCCAATCTTTCTTTTAGTTGTAATACAACTAAACTAAACTTGCACAATACCTAATCAGAGTTTGAGTTTCTTCCAACAACATCAATCCAGAAGCAAGCGTATCAGTGGAATTTCACAATGCACAGGTATTTTTATTTTTCAGGTCAGAAGAACTAGCTGTTCGATAGCTGTTACTGAAATATAATGAACATTTAATAGCAAATCATCTTCTGAAAAGAAAAGATGATACAGGAAAGAAGGTTATCCAAAGGGGTTCTGAATTTCAGATTTAGCAGCTATAAGAGGAAACAGGATAATTTGAGTTTGAGAGTAATTTACTGTCAAACACTTCAGTAATTTTATAACGAAAAGAAGATAAATTACAAAGCAAAGATAAGATTAGAAAGTCGCAAACCACAGGATTCAGTTTACAGAGCTGAGGAACCTAATAAGGGTGGGAACTTATTATTCTTCAGAAATTCCTAGTCTCATCTTCCAATAGTCTACAAGCTGTATAACACAGTCAGAAGACAGATTCACGTTTGTCAAATCTCCTGATTTTTTGAGGTGATACTACGAGGAAATGGAAGCCTGGGCTACAACATAAACAGAGGTGTTTCTGCAACTAGCTTTAATTTCACTCCATGCTCCTGGGAGTTGAGTTAGTTCTTGCCGACAGGATTCACAATGGAGGAAAAAGGGTGTTATTTTATGACATTTTCCCCATACTTTCAGATGTGGACACAACTAATTCAGCCTAAGAATGCATTCCTATGCTCATGTACTCTGAGAAATTGAAAGTTTTATAATAATTATGTTGATTTTCTCCATGTTTTCTGGGTGTCAAATTATGCCAGTAGTCTTTTTGTTTTTGACAGAGAAAGACAGAGAGAGAAAGAGAAGGGGAGGACCCAAAGCAGTCTCCATAGTTGTACGTCATCAGTTTTTGACATGATTTCATTCCATGTAGGTGGGCGGGGGCTGTGCAGGGCGAGAACTGGGCTGGGGGCCTCCCTCGTGGGAGGCATGACCCCTCAAGCCAGGGGCCAAACTAGGGAGTGAGAACTGACCTGGGGGCCTCCTGCATGGGAAGCACACCCCAGTTCAGCATATGGGTCCACACTGGCCAAGGCCAGTATTTGATCCTTGGTCCCTGGGGCTGCAAAGTGAGCGCTTAACTTGCTGAACCATCCTGGCTTCCCCTATGCCAGTAGTCTTGAGGCTGGATGGTATTATAGCCAATAGTTTGAATATCTGTAGATTTCAAAATAAAATATTGATGATTGACCTAAAAAAGGCATTTGAATTAAAGTGTTTGCTTTCATAATGAAACGAAGTTTCAGTTTGAAGTTTAATATACTACTTATAATTTATAACCTAATTAATTAGTGGCTCCATTTTCTTTTCTAGTTGGAACACTTGGAGATTATTTTCAAGTAGTGCTATAACATGACTCAAAAAGTCCTGTAATTTACACTGTATTTGATATTTACTAAATGAAATAAGCAAAATTCTTACAGCTGCATTCAATTTATGTGAGCTAGAAGTTGTTATTTAAAACAAAATGGATCTAAAGAAAAATGAGGCATTATCTCTATTCCCACAAAATTTCAAACAGAATATACACAAATAACAAACATATACAAATAAAGTGGCTGAGGAGTTCAGAAGAGAGAAAGAGAAAATGAAAGTGATTTCTAACAGGATAAAGAAAATTTCAGAGATGAATGGCTTTAAAGCTTAGACTTGAGAGTTGAGTAGGATCATAAAAATGAAAGTAGTAGTGAGAGGCACATCAGATAAGGCAACTACATATGAAAATGGGTAAAATGGAAAAGATAGCAAATCATTTTCAGTCAGAGGAGTGGTTTGTGAGTATAGGTAGGCATAGGTCATAAACCTAGGAAGGTTGTTTTAAGATGAGCTAACCAAAGACCTTGAATGTGTTTTGAATGGGTGGGGATGTCGTATCATAAACGGCCTTTCAAAAGTTTAACCCAACATTAATGCAGAGAGATAGTTGAACATGAAAGAAAGGAGAAGACACAGAAACCTAAGATATGCTTGAAAACGATCCAGGTGACATATAATGAGATGAAAAACAAAAGGTGAAGTAGAAGGATGACTGAGATAGCAAAGGGAGAATTAAATGGCGTTATAGCAAGATACCTACTGATTGATATGTCACCTTAAAAAAAACTACTACTACTTTATAGGATACTTATTAGCAAATACATTTATGATAATTCATAAAAAAGTGAATTATTTATGACAGAAGATAACCATAAGTGTCTTAAAGAAAGCAGTTTTGGAAGTAAGTGCTATTTTGTTTTGTTTTTATCTTTTAAATACACTATCTGTAAAGAATATGCTTAGTTTAATAGTTATACTGATAAAATTATACACACACATCTTATTCCTAAATTATTTTCAAAGAATTCTAAATTCAAAATGGCATTTCCAAAAGGTAGTAGAGAACCACAAAAATGTACTTTTAGCTTAACTGAAGAAATGTCCACAATAATAATTTTAGAACCCATAAAAGCATTTTAACCTTGGTCATTAAAAGGATGCTTAGGAGAAAAAGCTGGCAATCACTAACTACCTAACATATTCCCACTGGATCATTTATATGTGAATAAACAATAACCGCACCAAATATTATAATTGGATTGAATGACAGTGGAGCAAAATCATTGCTAGAACAGAAGAAAATGGTATTCCTGCCCATCACACAAGAGACTAGACTCTCAAATAATTTCTGTTGACTTGAGTCCTGAAAAGAAAAGAAAAAAAACAAAAAAAACTTAAGAATCAATTTATGCTTTTAGTGAACTATGACCACACAAACTTATGTGCTTTAGTTTAAAGCACAAATTAGGTACCATGCTTTGGGTAAAGTAAATATATACTTGGGGACTTAAAAAGTGAAAACAAAATTTTAATATAAAACACAGAAATTCTCCTGTTTCCCTCAGGCAAATACAGATCTATTCAATTTCAGACTAGTTTCCTATGTTTTCTAATGTTCAGAAGAATCTTAAATAGGAATTATTTACATGGCTAATCCTTGAGTCCTTGAGTCACCATGTTTAAAATTATTTTCAGTGTTGTATTTATAATAATGGCTGAAGAGAATTCATCTAAAAAAGGTAGTGCTTTTCAAATAAACGTTAATTATTCTTTATTGTGAATCAAGGGTCACATATAAACTTTTCTTAGAAGGTCACTGAAAAATAAATGCTGGTTCTCCTTGCAGACTGGCTTCATTGTTTACAGAGAGACATCCAACCTACTTACAGCACACACAGGGCAAGCCATTTTATATATATTTGGTTGAAATAATGTTATTGCGTATGTGAGATTGAGAAGGTTAAGGCAGGATGCTGTAAAGGCTTTTTAAGTTATAAGTACAGTGCTTACAAACACCAGATACTGAACACATATTTATTGAATGGGTGAGTTATGTGTGGTATCAAAAGATAAAAGCATTAAACATAAAAAGTCTGCATTTTATACTTTTAAAAACAAAATTTTCCTAAGTTGCCAAGCATTTCCTCCAAGGTTTACATGAAACAGTTTCTTTAGGTGAACTACAATAGCTCCTACTTATTGAGAATCTGTCACCTACTAAAATTTTTGTTGATTCTAATGCTGGTCTATTATACAAATTGGAAGTTAGGTGTTATTCCTGTTTTACAGATGAAGAAAATAACACTCAGAGATTATTTATGTAAAGTCACAGAATATGTAGAACAAATATTTAAGGCTGACCAAAAAGTACTTTTGTTGAAAGAAAATAGTGGTCTGGTATTTTTTTTATTTCTGACTGTACAGTATTTCTATTTCGATATATGTCTCATCTTTTTTCCAAATAAGGCCTTTTAATCTGATATTTTTTCTTGAAAATGATACAATCAAATATATTGGTGATATAGTATCAATTGTGGTAAAATCAATCATATCAATATACATTACCAATTTTAAAAAGGCAAATTATTGCACCTAATATGGTTATTTTTAATGTAAAATTTTAAAATACCAATTTCACAATAAGCTAAATTATATTTACTCATTAAATCTATTATAAAGGTGTATCAATCATTTATTTTGTTTTTTTAAAGAAAAATAAAAACATGATAATCAAATAAAATTTTCTAACCAAATATGTGTTATTGCTATAGACAGATCTGGACTAACAGTATGAATTTGTATGCAACATATTGCTAAATGATCAAGTTTTTAAGAGTAGAGACATTGAATTCTTAAGAAATTTGAATTTCTAAGGTGGTTAGCATAATTTCAAAATTGAAGATTTGAAAAACCTCAAATAACAAAACACTATTTTATGAAAAATAAACAAATTCAAATGACTGTTGAAGCAATTCAATCATAAGATGGGAGATATAAAAATTTTCTGCCCCTTTCTTTATCACCTGAAAAAAAATCAATGAACACAACCAAAATTTCTATGTAGGATGATAGCAGAAGACGTCCTTATGCCACAAATATGAAATCGAGTGAAGAATGATGAGGTCTAAAAATTTCAAGAGAGAGGGACCAACAACAACAAAAGGTCAGTCTGAGACCCCCTCAGAGTCACAGTGAGCATCAGGGTTTTACAAAGCAGGATAAGGTGTGCTTAGACTTGTAGGTCTTACCACCATTTCCTGTTTCATACTTACTCAGGATCGTTCACCATGAGAAGCAAAAGATATAGTCCTTGGAAATGTTCAAGAGGAGGAGATATCAAACACAGTAGTCATTTGGAGTGGAGTAATTGACTAATTGGAAATGTAGTAATAATATTCAATAGACTAACAGGTGAAATTTCCCATCCTCCTTCTCCCTCCTAATTAGAACTGTGCTTTCCAATATGGGTATCCACTAGCCATGTGTGATTACTGAAATTAAATAAAAACCTAATTTCTCAATTGCATTAGCTATCTTCCAAGTGCTCAAGAGCCACATGTAGCTAGTGGTTACTATACTAGACAGCACAGGTATAGAACATGCTCATCATCATATGATAGTTCTATTGAGCAGCACTGAAGAAACAAGCAGCCTGTGTTATAGCCACTAGATGAAAGATTAAATGATGCCCCTTAATAACATCTGAAAGTCCCAGAATAAGCCCCACAATACCTAATGAGTCTTCTCATGAGAAAAATCTCTCAGTCTTATTACCCTACATTGCTTATCCTACTATTAACCGGGCATCAAATTAGCTTTTCGATGATTCACTCGTGAAAGTGAATTTAAAGCTGACGATCATGAGACATTTGAGAAAACCTTCCAAAATGAAATAGAGACCTAAACAAATACAAAAAACAAAGCACACACACACACACACACACACACACACACACACATACAATGTAGAGAAAACAGGAGCAGTGCAGCAAACAGAAAAATAAATAATTTCCACAACAGAACATAGTCACACATGAAATTAAAACATGCTGTTAAAAACTAATATTCATGGGGAAGCCCGGATGGCTCAGTGGGTTAAGTGCTCACTTTGCAGCCCCGGGGACCGAGGATCGAATCCTGGCCCCGGCCTGTTTGAACCCATATACTGAACTGGGGAGTGCTCCCAATTTGGTTCTCACCGGGGTGAGACCCCAGCCCAGTTCCTGCCCTGTGCAACCCTGCGCCCACCTGTGGAATGAAACTATGTGGAAAAACCGATGATGTGCAACTATGGAGACTGTTCTGGGCCCTTCCCCTTCTCTGTCTCTGTCTCTGTCTCTGTCTCTGTCTCTCTCTCTCTCTCTTAGTCAAAAACAATAAAAATAAATCTTAAAAAAAATATTCAAATGCAAAAAGCTCTGAGAATTTATAAATATGAAAGTATACATGCAAAAGTAGAAAATTTTAAAGATAAACTTGAGAAAATATCCTTAAAATTTAAAACAAAAACGAATCCAAAGGTATACAGAGCAACACATGAAAAAATAACATAAAGATTAATCCTAGAGAGCTCACATATGATAATGGGAGTTCAAGAATAAAAGAAAATTCTGAGAAATTTTGCATAGAATGTTATAGTAAAGCCCAGAGAATATTTATTACTTTTATTGTTGTTATTTTTAGAAGCATTTTATTATTAATACTTTTACTATGCATGAGAATCACATTGATAAAAGTTAAAATAACTATTATTCGGAAACACACAAACAATTTTACAAAACAAGGTAAAACCATATATCCTACTGGACAGATGACCAAGTTCTTTACAAGGTGCATATTTGAGATGGGTTCCTGAGGGTAAACCAAAAAGATTTTTCATTTTTGAAAGCAGAAGATAAACCATAGGCCAAGATAGATCTGAATTCTTCCTGCTGACTCATTTGCATGAATGAAGTAAAACATTCAAAACCTCAAGAAAGATAAAAACTCCCCACTAATGAGGCCATTTGTGCGATTTCATTAGCATAAATACTTCCAGTTGAATAGCAAAAAGTGTTACAAGGAAACCTCCTGAGTAAAAAGTAACTTAGAAGATTGGAGGCTGTGCTCCCAAGACACAGAGAAACCCTGGGGATGAGGCACTGGAGAGTTCAGAAAAGTATCTGGCCTCCTTTGCAAATGAAAATTTCAATAAAAAGCAACATCTACTACTGTGTTTCCCTGAAAGTAAGACATACCCCGAAAATAAGACCTACTTACAGTTTTGCCTCTCGCTAAAATACGGATAAGGCATCCCCCCGAAAATAAGACCTAGCGCGTCTTTGGGAGCAAAACTTAATATAAGACACTGTCTTATTTTCGGGGAAACAGGGTAGTACTTACAAAAGTGGATTAAAGTGCTTCACTTTTATAAGGTTACTAAATGTGTAATCAGTTAAGGAAAGTACAATTTAATGCTAGTTATTCATAAAATGTTACCACTACTTTATAAACCTTTTGGACAGGTCTGGACTAACACATCACTTGTGTTCAACAGCATCCTGGTCCCTACCAAGCCAATTACTGAATTTCATTAGTGATCAGAAAGACACAGACCCCTGAGATGACTCTAGCTGTTCCTTCTTCCAGGAAGTGCAGATCCGCTCAGACCATGGTGGTAAGGTTCTCCAACAAATGGTATCCAGGCATCCTGATATGTTTACATTTGAAACACTTAAAATACTGTAATGATTTCTTCATTTGGTCCCTATTCTCCATGTTCAGAGAGAATTGAAAATCAGGCTACCTTATCCATTGCTGTACCCATAATGGCTAATAAGCCGTCTAATGCATTTTGGCAGGTATACAAATATTAATGGAAAGAATAAATAAATAAATGGAACTCTTCATTTTACTTATTTTTAAAGATTTATTTTGTTGTTTTGGACAAAGATAGAGACAGGGACAGAGAGACAGAAAGAAGTGGGAAGGCCCAGAGCAGTCTCCATAGCTATACATCATCAGTTTTTGACATGGTTTCCTTCCACACAGGTGGGTGGGGGCCTCCCACATAGGAGGCATAGGCTGGGGCCAGGATTCGATCCTTGACCCCAGGGCTGCAAATCGAGTGCTCAACTTGCTGAGTCACCCCGGTCTCCCCAGAACTCTTCATTTTAAAGTGAAGAAATGCAGTGCTAGAGAGATGCAAATATATTGGTCCAGGATTGAAAAAAAAAAAAACCAAGAGCAGAATTTAGGTCTTTTGTTTCCTTGCTTATTGCTTTTTAAAAGCATTAAAATAAATTAAATGCTAATTATTTATAAATTGAAAGTATGAAATCAGAACTCATTTGCCCACATTCAAGAACCACAATTAGCTAAACTAATATAACACATCAGGTATAATTGAAAAATAAATTTAAAAAGTTATGTCAGCACTGTTTTTGTAAAGTAACTTGTTAATATAAAATATAATGGGGAAGTAACACCACATTGTTATCAGTGGAGTGGAATTATGAAAGAACTTTCATGATTGGCTTTATGAATTACTACAATTTTTTTTCTATGAGTGTATCTTTCATAAATTTAAATTAAAAAAAAATACTAAAAAAGAGCCACAAAAACGTGATTACAACCTGCTCTTCCATTATTTACCCTCCAGCCCTCTTGCATCTCCAGACAAAAATATTTGTATACTGTTTTGACAAAGCCAGCCTACTCCCTCCGACTCCTGCCTTTGAGGCCTCTGTTGATACCAGGCATCCCCTACCTTTTTCTTTAGATATTCTAAACCTATTACCATTCAGAGTTCAGTTTAAATAGCATTATATTAAATTACAGAACATAAAAAGAACTTATATAAAACACTGAACACTTTCTATGTGCCAAACAAGAGAGGAGAAAAAAAAAAGGGGGGGGGGGGATTAATAAATGGCCTCTCTTAAAGAAGCATATAATTTAATTATGTGATTAAAAGGTTGATAATATCTACAGTTAGTTAAGAGGGTGAGAAAAAAATAAAACCTTTATATAACAGTGATAGATGTAAATCAGTACCAGAGCTTTACTTTCTTATATTTTAGGGGGAGAGCATTTGGCAATGTATCTCCAAGTTAAAAGTAAGTGTCCCATGAGCATTATTGCTTTTAGTGACCACTTATAAAGATAATTTATCAAGTGTGCTTAGTTCTTTTTATATTAATTATGACTGTAGTAGTTTTTCTAAAAGGCCAAAATGATAAAGTAAAGTGTCTATTTATAGGATGCTGGTAACATAAAATGTGATATATATACATATATATATATGCACACACTCACACACACATATACACACACACACATATATATAGAGAGAAATTGTATGTGGAAAAAATAATGACCTAGTTTTCTATGAGCTAATACATAAAAATAAGTATAAAAAGTGAAACAGCAAAGTACAGAATAATATGTTTAGTATGGTTCAATTTGTTTAAAAATATCTATGAATGTATGCTTCTATATGCATTAAAATTATCAAGGTATAGTCAGTCCAAAGAGTACAAGAAGTGGTCGACTGTCTCTAGGATGTGGGACTTGGGTGTGGAGTGGGGATTGGTCTTTACTTTTTATTTAGTACTTGGATTTTTAACCATATGGCACTATCAGATTCATAATTATTTATCTATTAAAATAAAGAAAGTTTTTAAAAGTCTTTAGATATTTACTTAATGAGAAAGTAGATTAAATGAAATAAATGATATTTTAAATTGGCCTAGAAGGGCAGGTAGTGTTTCAATAAGCAGAGATGGTAGAAGGATTCTGTCAGAGTGGACTATACTTCCCACCCAGCACATGGTCATTTAAGTATGGCTATGTGATTTGTTCTTGCTAATGAAGTGTGAATGAAAGTGACACATCTCATCTACAGGGTGAAGTAGTGAAACCCTGTGTATAATTTCATTCAATCATAGAGAAGAACTTGTGTTAAAATGGTAGAACAAGATCGCTTAGTAACTTTAAAAAGAACAACTGCCCTGTTGCATAACATGAACCCTCAAGAATGAGAACATATACTTTTACTATAAAAACCAATGAGTTTAGAGTTGTTTGTTACTGTAGCTAAGCCTAGCCTGACTGATACGGACAGTAACAGAAGAGGAAATAACGTTACAGAGGAAGGTTTTAAAAATGGGGGTCTATGTTCATAACAGAGAATGTCTACTATGTGTGTAGAGGTAGAGATGCTCAGAAAATGGCTTGGAGTTGAAAAGCAGATGAAATTGACCTCCATAAATGAGAGGTATTACATTCAATTTATTTGTATTAATACATTTCTGAAATATTTTTATTTGTAAATTCTTTATATTTTCACTTCAAACTGAGAGGTGACATGATCAAAGTTTAGGAACTTCAATTATTTAGAGAGAATAGCCAGATAGTACTATGCTAAGAGGGATATCTAGTTTTAGAAACAAAAGAGGAATATTCAGCAAAGACAGAACAGAGTAGAAAATAGGAGTATTCTGTGTTCTAGAATCTAAGGACAAAATAAGAAATAGGCAGTTTGCAATGTAAAACCCAAGGGGGTGAAATAAGGTAAAGTTTGAGAATTAAGTGATTCTGGTGATTAACAGATGAACTTAGAGAAAGTAATTAGTAGAGTAAGATGGAAAGGAAACTAGGCTGTAAGAGTTTGAGCAGTGTGTAGGCGGTAAGGAAACGGGGTCACTTAGTATAGGAAACTCTTTAACAAAATCTACAAAAAAGAGAAGGAGAGAAATGGAAACAGCTTGAGAAAAAATTTGAAAATTTAAAGAAAGGTTGTTTGTTTAGTTATTTAGCAGACAGTTATTCACTTAAATTGGGAAGATAGATATTTGAGGACAAAGAGAAGTCAATTTAGGAGGCCAGAAAAGATGGGGAGGTGGTAATTATGAGCATGTCATGACCTACACATGTTAGCAATGGATACAATCAAAGTGCAGCTGAGGCGAGTAGCCTTGACCATCCTTCTGACATGAGCAAGAAGCATGAGCATATGGGCAAACCCACTGAAGAGTCTAAAGTGCAAAAGAAGGCGTTTAAATACAAATTAATCCTAGTACTAACTCTTCTTAGAGAAGAAACAAAAGGACTGCGCTTTTCATCCGAGTCTGGAGGTTGCAAGCAGAATTTAGAATTGAGATCACAGATGTGGGAGTTGGGGATATTTGATTTCCAGGAACAGACAGGGAGTTAGGAAGAAAAAAGGGTGAATGATATCTGAGCCCCACTGACCATTTAGATACAAAGAGAAAGGATTGTACTGGACCCAATACAGCTGTTTGGTAAATATCTTCTGTTAGGACAACAGCCTAGAAAACAGAGAATTGAGGTCTCCTTGGGTTCAATTTCAGTGAGAAGAGTAAGGCAAAGGTGACAAACAGCTTATCTATCATTGAATTTTCTATATTCAGTGGCTTGCATCTATAGCTAGGGTAGGGAATTATGCATGTGTTGAACACACATGATGGGCCAAACAGAGGGAACAGCAGAAAGGCATTAATAAATAACTCCATCTGAAGCTTTTCCTGGTCATACTAAAGAAAAGAGATCATTCCCTTTTCAGATATCTTTCAACATTTTTGTCTGACTTACTCCCATGGCACTCATAATCTCTCTCTGACTCAGTTTCTTCACCTGTAAGATGGATATCATAATATCAAGCATCCGTAGGGTTAATGTGAAGATAAATTATTTTGTTCTCATTTAATCATGACTACCATATGGTGAGTTAGGTATTACATTAGTGATAGATGAAGAAATTGAATGTTTCTTACCTCAGTCTTCAATAATTTTATTCCACACAGGTGGATGTGAGGCTGCACAGGGCAGGAACGGAACTGGGGGCTTCCAGCATAAGAAGTGAGAATCTTTGCCACTGATCCATCCCAGCAGTTAGCAGTTGCACCGCAGTTCAGTTGGGGCTGGAATTGAACCCCTGGACCTCATGATTGCAAGGCAAATGCTCAACCACTAAGCTATCCTGGCATTCCCCTATTAATTCTTTTCTATTAAACTTTTTGAGTTTTTTTTCTATCCATACCCTAACTTATCTACAGAGTATGAGGAAATACCATACATTTTATGTATAAGATAGAACCTCAATAATAAATTTTAGATATCCAGGTCACTGGAGAATGCATTTGGAATATTAGAAGATGAAGAAACTGAGGCCTGGGGAACTAAACTGGCTCCCAGGAAAGCTCATAAGAGCAAAGTGGAGAAGAGCCAGGCCTCCTGACTCAGAACAGATGATGTGTGCTCCATCCTGAGGTTTCCCTCACAGAGGGACCTGAACTGAAAAACAAAGGTTCCGATTAGCGGAAGCAGCTGCAAGATAGTGACTGTGGCCTCTGTTAAATAAATTTCACTGTCAGACCTTTCTACCCTTTGTCAGAGCAGTTCTACCATCTCTCTCTGTGGAGATAATTAGGATTTAACCTCTATGTTTGAGACAGAAAGCTGCTAGCTTTCAAAAAGCAATGTTACTTAGAGTTAAAACTATTTTCTTCTGATCAATTCTGCTGCAAATGGATGAAGTTCTCATATCTGCTTCTTGTTTTGGGAGTGGAGAAGTATACTGTTATCTCTCCTTCTCTTGCAATCTTACAGCAAATCATGTATCTTCTGCAAAGTTAAGGAAGACAGTCTTGAATTAAAACAATTCCTCAATTCTGATGCATTTACAGAGCAGAGAATTTATTTACATTAATCAAAATTCACTTCCTAGTTGTGTTTTGTTCTCCCAAAAATTATACGTAAAATTGATGGTGTATACAATAACTGATGGCATCTTAATTACAGGCACACAAACACATACAAATATATACAAACATACCGTACACACAAGTATATACAGACATATATGCACAAATAGAGTCTTTGAAAACTAATGTAAACTTAATTAGTTTAATGTATAATAAAGAATGATGCACATACAAGGGCTGTCCCGAAAGTATATAGCCATGTAACCACTCTGGTTATATTAACAATGGCTGAATTTTTTTCCACACAGCCCTCATATATTTATTGTTTAGCTGGGAAAACTTTTGCATTAATGACTTAATGGAATATTCCAATAACTGGAGGTGGCATTTATTATTGTTGTCAGGTTGGACCAGAGAGAACTAGGTATAGAGATAGATTACAAATATATATCTTCAAAGAAAAACATAGATGAGAGATGATTTAGTTCTGGAGAGAGGGAATAAGTAATCTAGGTCTTATCCTTTTAAGAGGCCTGATTGTTGGGTCCTGTGTTTGAGTTCCATGTGACATCTCTTTGTTCTTTTAGTCAGTTATTAGCTTCCTCTACTTTACATAAACAAGTTTAAATAGTTTCGAGTTACTCGCAACCAAGTGACCTATAATGAAAAAATATACTTTTTCCCCCTATAATTACAGGTGTTTTCTGGGAATGAGATTAAGAATATGAATTGTGGGGAAGCCGGGATGGCTCAGTAGGTTAAGTGCTCACTTTGCAGCCCCAGGGACTGAGAATCGAATCCCGGCCTCAGCCCATGTGGACCCATATGCTGAACTGGGGAGTGCCCCCAGTTTGGTTCTCACTGGACCCTGGCCCAGTTCCTGTCCTGCACAGCCCTGTGCCCACCTGTGGAATAAAACTGTATGGAAAAACCAATGATGTGCAACTATGGAGACTGCTCTGGGCCCTCCCCCTTGTCTGTCTCTGTCTCTCTGTGGAAAACAATAAAAATAAATCTTTAAAAATAATAATAAAAAAGGAAAGAAAGAATATGAATTGTGACTGTTGCTGGATATTAAACCATAAGCATTGATGGAATATCAGATAACTAAAAATGTAGAATTATCAATAGTTTTTAAAAGGGTGGGCTCTGAATTCAGATTGCCAAAGCTCAAACCTTTATATCAGTATGAGATAAAAAAAGTTATTTTTATTTATTATGCTTCTGCTATCTCTTCTGTAGAATATGGACAACAAAAGAATTTACCTGAAAAGGCTGTTGTGTAAATAAACTGATACAGTGATCCGTCGTTTTTCGCGGTTAATGGGGACCAGAACCTTCCGCGAAAGCTGAGAAACCGCGAAGTAGGATTTGCCCCTAGGAATGTTCGTGTATGCGGGTACAAGAATGTTTTAAATATGGAAACAGTATTCATACTTTACTCATTGAAGACAAAAATGACAACAGTAGACATATTTACTTAAACGTGTCAGTGCTAATTAATAAGGTTAATGACAAAACCTTATACAGTGATAAACATGAATCAACATTGCTTTCTGAGAGAGGCGAAGAGTCTTGTGTGGGGGGCGGAGGAGAGGCTCTCACGTGACTCGTAGAAGCGTTAGGCTCCCTCGGAGCCTCTTCTGCTGGAGGCGCTGACGGGAGAGCCGGGGGCTTT
>PVKE010020203.1:0-27717 GCA_004027555.1 Craseonycteris thonglongyai
TTCAAACTTTATGTCCTACCACTGTATTATCCATCAGGAAGCTTTGTGTTGTAAAATACTGCCCTTTGAACATGTTATGAAAATAGTCACAAAGATAATCAACTCTATTCGAGCAGCTCCATTGCAACACCGACTTTTCAAAGCCCTGTTAGAAGATACTGAAGATAAAGAACACGATCTCATCCTGCATACTGAAGTATGTTGGCTCAGTAAAGGTAAAGTTCTTAACAAGATTTGTGAACTTAATTGAAGAAATAAAAACATTTATACATGATAAAAATGAAAGTTAGGATGAACTAACAGACTCTTGCTGGCTGGTGGATTTGGGTTTTCTTGCTGACACCATGGAAAAATTAGATTCTTTGAATTTGGAGTTGCAGGGAAAAGACAAAAATAGAGCTGAAATGATAAGCTCTGTAAACGCATTTAAAGCAAAATGGACTTTGTTGATATCACATCTGCGTATCAAGTCTCTCGTGCACTTACCATTTATGAGGAAAATGCTAGGTGACAATGAATTAAACGTGTCATTATTTATTGAGACCCTGCAAGTGCTTCAAAAACAGTTTGAAGAGAGATTTCTGCAGTTTACAAATATGGAGCCAATTGTCTCCTTCTGTATCAATCCTTTTACTTGTCAAATAAATGGAATAGAACTAGCCGCATGTATTGCAGACCTTGCTCAGGGGAAAGCAGAACTAGAGTTAGAAATTTTGAACCTTAAGAACGATATTTTGCTAAAATCCTTAATATCAGAGGACTTATGGAACATAGTCGACAAAGAAAGGTTCCCATTTTTAAAAAAAGCGGCATATAAAATCAAATCGTTCTTCGGGTCAACGTATTTATGCAAATCTTTGTTTTCAAACATGAATTTAATAAAATCACGATATAGATCTCAACTTACCGATGAGCATCTTAATAATTGTTTGCTAACAGGGTTGTCGTCATACTCTCCTAATTACGAGGCACTGGCCAATAAAATGCAATGCCAAAGATCACACTGACAGATTGTTTTTTTTTATGTTTTCTTTTATGTTTTTTTAAATGATTTTATTATACGTGTGTTTTTTATTTACTTTGTATTATGTTTTGTATATCTGTTTCTTTGTGACATCATATATAATTTGTATATAATTTGTACAATAAATTTATTATTTTAAAATTATTTTTGTTTATTATTTTTTATTCTTGTTCAATAATAAATATCCTTAGAAATAGTTGGTGCCCGCCGCCCTACCGATATTTTAGAATGCGTCCTAGGGTATAAAGACGTTGGAAACCCCTGCTTTAGATGGTAATCTAAGCCACGGCAACTGCTGTGACTATCTAGATAGGAAGCAGAGTGAGGCGCTAAGGCTTGGGAATGAGACCCTGAGAAATGTCAATAAAGAGCCATCTAGTGTAGTTGTCGATGACATGGATTCTAGAGTTATAGCCCCTAGGTTCCAATCTCTAGCTCTGAAAGTTACTTAACTTCTTTGTTGTGTTTCAATTCTCTTATCTGTAAAGCTAGAATGACTTTTCCTTTAAGGATTTACTAAAATAATATTAGTAGGGTGCTTAGAGGAGTTCCTGGCACATACTAAAAACTTTATTAGTGTTGATCATCAGAAGGTCAGATATAAGAGGAAATTTTTCCAAAGGACCCTAAAAACAAATAGCTAAATAAGTAGGAGGAAAAAATCTGGAGAATTAGACAAAAAGGCATCAGATAAGAGTATCAAATGCTGCTGAACGTTTATGCACAGTGAGGACTGGAATAAATTACATTTATACTACAGAGATGTTGGTAGAGAAAAGGGTATGGGGGTAATACTGGTGTGGAGGGCATTCTGGATTGGTGGTCTTCTTTCCCTAACAACAATAACAATAGTATTATGACTTTTATGAAGAAGATAAAGGGGGAAGCAAAGAGAAACTCACTCACAAAATTAAAAGTGACTTACACACCATCATGACAGTAATAGAGCATTGTGGATCTGAGCACACATTTACTTTTACAGTGAGTTTTATTCTTTTATATGTTTTTATGCTGCTAATTATGCCCTTCCATGTAAGCTTGAACAACTCTAACATTTTCATACGGCAAGTCTAGTGATGATGAACTCCTTCAGCGTTTGTTTGTCTGAGAAAGTCTTCATGTCTCATTATTTCTGAAGGACAGCTTTGCCCAGTATAGTATTCTTGGTCAGTAGTGTTTTGTCATGTTGTTTGTGTTTTTTTTTTTTTGTTTGTTTGTTTCCTTTTGGCATTTTGAATATATCATCTCACTTTCCTGGGCTCTAAGGTATCTGCTAAGAAAACTGCTTATAGTCTATGGGGGTTCCTTAGTATATAACTAGTTATTTTTCTCCTTCTGCTTCCAAGATTCTCTATTTTCTTTGTCTTTTCACAATTTGATTATAACATGTCTTGGTGAAGACCTCTTTATGTTCAGTGTATTTGGGGTTCACCCCCAAACACACACACCTTCTCCACATTTGGGAAGCTTTCTGTCATTATTTTTTCAAATGAGCTCCTTAAGCTACCAATATGGTATTGCATACTTAAAAGTTGCTAAAGAGGGGAAGCTGGGGTAGCTTAGTGGGTTAAGCACTCACTTTGCAGCCCCAGGAACCGAAGATGGAGTCCCAGTCCTGGCCCGTGCGGACCCATATGCTGAACTGAGGAGTTCTCCCAGTTTGGTTCTCACCGGGATGAGACCCAGTTCCTGCCCTGTGCAGCCCCATGCCCACCTGTGGAATGAAACTATGTGGAAAAACTGATGATTTGCAGCTATGGAGACTGTTCTGGGCCCTCCCCTTTCTCTCTGTCTCTGTATCTCTCTCTCTCTCTCTCTCTCTCTCTGTCAAAAACAATAAAAATAAATCTTAAGAAAAAAAAAGTTGCTAAGTAAATTTTATGTTAAGTATTCACAACATACATACACAAATGATGATGATAATAATAAAAAGGCAGGAAGAAACTTTGGGAGGTGATAGATATTCCTTTAATAGTAGTGATGGCTTTATATATATATGTACTTATTTCCAAACCCATTGAGTTGTATATATTGAATATGTACAGCTTTTTACATGTGAATCATACTTCAATTAAGTTAAAAACAAAAACCAAAAACCAAAAAGCAAACCTCAGACAGCACCTTTACTCAAAGTGCCAATAGAGCCTCAAATCCCAAATACCTCACAGCCACATAAGAAATTATTCTTCAGGATAGTAACTGTGGTCATAACCTTTCTTTCTCTGTCACCAGGACAAAACGTAAAGGCTTAAATATTTCCAATATCTCTTTTAAAGGCCAGCTACCTAATTGTTGTCCTGGTTCTTCCCTGAAGCCCCTATAATTCCTTTTATTAGTGTCCAGCTGATTGAGTTATAGTGGAACTGGCCAGATTTATCATCACAATTCTCTCACTGTAATCACATTTGAATCCAAATCTGACTAGAATGAAAGTGTGACTATTGAGAACTTTTTGCTAATAGTGAAGAATGTTTTGGGCATTTCTAGTTTGTAAAAGAAATGCTAAGTATTGACTGCCAAAAAATAAAAGGGGTCCTATTATATGAGAGTAGTAAATGGTGGCTGAGAAGGTAACAGCAATGGACAGACTCAGAATAATGATGAAGCAAACAGGGATCCCAAGTACACTGGGGTGGGCAGTCATGCAGAGACAGGCAAGAAGTAGAAACAGCCAATCCTGGGTCTTTGGTGGGACCTAAGGGTCCACTATCAATGACATTAATGGGACAGGTCAAGGCATGGAATCAAACATTAAAAAATCAGACTAACTACATCCATAGCAAATATGGAATCTAAAATGGCACTGAAGCCCAAAGCGTGATCCAAATGTTTTAAAGTGCAAATGAAAGGAAATGGAAAGAGAAAGGAAGAAAAGGGGAGAGAAAAGAAGACAGGGGAAAGAAAGAAAAGGGAGGCAAGAGAAGAGTGGAAGGAGAGGAAGGAAGTGGGAAGAGGAGAGAGAGAAGAGAAGAGAGATGAGACGAGAGGAGAGGAGAGGAGAGGAGAGGAGAGGAGAGGAGAGGAGAGGAGACGAGATAAGACTGGAAACTAAGGATGACTTGGACTGGTTGGTAGCTTGAGCAACAAACAACTGTTTGTTTATTACACAACTAGTTTCCTGCTCTGTAAAATGGGAGGAACATTGTTGACCACTTCAGAGGGTTGCTGCAGGAGAATTAAGTAGGGAAAATACCTGGCACATAGGACTTGCTCATAGGTATTGGTTTTCTTCCTTCCTCAATTACAAATATTGCTCTAGCAGCCACCTGTGAATTCTGTGTTGCCTTCTTTATTGAGGCAGCCAGGCCTACCTGCTGGGTTTACTCATAAAGTCAGAATTTTAACTTTGGAGACTTAAACGCCTCTATAGGAGTAACATCTTATTCCCACAGATAAAGAAAGACAAAAAATTGTCTCTATTGGCTTCAAAGAATCTAGTGATCTTGATTTTCTGTGCCTGTGGTTCTTCTCAGTTAACACTACTTACTTACTTACTACTTACCCCTTGTACCAAAGACTAAAGGGGGCAATTCTATCCTTACTTAGAGCTGTATTAGGTTTCTCTGAATAAATAGTGTATAAGTTCTACTTTAAGTCATCCTAGGTACTAATAATCATGGTTTAATCCTAAATCTAGTGCCCTTCAAATGTGTCCTGGTTTACTCCTTCTAGCCTTGGTTTTATAGAGTCATAAATGAACCATAAATTGTACTGTAATCGTTTTCTCAATACTCACTTATTGGGAAAGCCGGGATCTGAGTGGTTTAAGTGCTCACTTTGCAGCGCCGGGGACCGGCCCCGGCCCGTGCGGAACCATGTGCTGAACTGGGAGCTCCCCCAGTTCAGTTCTCTCTCTGTCTCTGTATCTCTCTCTCTCTCTCTCTGTTAATAAACAATTAAAAATAAATAAATATTAAAAAAAAAAAAATACTCACTTATTTTTCTTAGAGTGCTGCCCAGCCTGTAGCCTTGAACTTTGACATTCATATCATGTTATCTCACTCTCTGTGCAAGGCTGATCTAACCAATGGCTAACACCTGCCCAAGATTGGCCAATCATATTTCCTCTTCCATTCATTTGAAATGTGGATGCTGAAAGGTCATTACACTTCAATAGCAAACCAAGCAGAGAGGTCATGCAGAGCAAACATTGCTGCTTGGGAGACATAGTAATATAATCCAATAGTAATGAATGAGTATGTAGATAAGATCAATTCACTGAGAGGGAAGGATAAAAAATTTGCCTAGAGCTATGAGGACCAGTGTGCTTACAGAAACAGAGTATCTATAATAGAGTGGATGGGGGATGATTTTCCAGATTCCCTGAGGCTTGGCTATTGTTCCAGCTGTTTATTTAATGGCAATTTTCTGATGACTGAAGGATGCACTCCCTCATTCTTAAATTATATGAATGTATCTCTTTTTGTTTGTTTGTTTTTCCACTAAATGTGCCCAAGGCAAAAAGCCAAGAGCCCTACTTTTGAATCAAAAGCTTGGGGTAGAGTGTCTCCTGCCTGGCTGTCAACTCCACCTCCCACTTGCCTGCAACAGTTTCCTTCAGAAAGCAGCCTCTGCCCTCCAGCTGAGATGTTCCCATCTGTCCCCAGAAATACAGAGTAAATGTAGACATTAAATGCATAAGTGCAAGGGTAAGTAAGTAGATACATTATGAGATACGTTATAGTGAGCTACTCCTCATGGGACCATATGCCAGCTACTTATTCACTCTGTGCTTCAGTTTACTCATCTATAAAATAAGGACATTACTAGTACTTACCTACAGGAGTGTGTGAGTGTTAAGGTTTCATTAAAATGTAAAGTGTAGATTATAATGATACAGACCTCATATAGTTGTTATGATAAAATACTTACGTTTATGAGTAGAACAGTATGTGGTACATAGTAGGTCTATGGGAAGGAGAGAACCCTGGAACGTGTTTTAGGTTACTGGCTTGTGTCAACATAAGAGATGTCCAAACCTGTGGAGAACTTTAATGAATTTATTTAAGCCAAACTGACAACAATTACTGGAAAGCAAAAATCTCAAAGGACTGAGAAAATGCTCCAGAAAACAGCGAGCGGTTTTGCAACTTATTTTATAAACTAAAATCAAAGGTGGAGGTTTAAACAAAATTCATTGGTTGTAGATTAAAGTGTGGGGGGAGATAGCAGGGGGTGGGAGGTGGGGGTTCCCGGGACTGGATAAAAAGTAATTTGGAGAGACAGATACTTCTTTCACACTGGTGGGTACGGTACAGTTAATAGTTAGCATTGTACAGCACAGAGATACGGTAATCAGGGTATAAGATAACAGTGAGGAATTCTATAATTTCCTGCTCTGGTGTGGTGGGTGTCCTGGAGGGTGGGGGGAGGGTTCAGAAAAGGGATTACTGTGACATTCCAAGGGTATGTTATCCTAGATGCAAAAAGACAATAGACAGGCTCACTTTGGGTAAATATTGATCTCTGTTAAGGAAGCTGCAGGCCAAGGAAGTGACTACCTGCCATGGCCCACCCTAGTTGGGAATTTTTATGCTTAGATCATCTTTAATGGATTAATGTTGTTCTCTGAGTTTGTAGGACCCACCAAGCTGGCCTCCCATGGGCTTGTCAGGTTCAGAACGTGGCCCCTGTCGTCCACACTTGGAAAAGAACAAGAGCAAGTATTTCTAGATAAGTTTGAGGTGCTTGGGCCATCCAAGTATATAGATTCAGCAGAGATATTTGTATGTGTGTGTCTGCATCTGTAAATGTGTCTGTGTGCACACAGGCTCACAAGCGCATGCTCACTAGTGTCAGATACTGTGACAAATTTTTGCATATATTATCTTACTTGCAGAAAAGGTGGCAATTAGTGACATAGCCATTACTATAAGTAATTCATTTTACAGACGAAGACTTTCAAGTAAAACAGTATCAACCTCATAAGGTTGATATAATGATGGAATAAGAGAGTATACATAAAATATTTGCACAGTGGCCCAGCACACAGTCAGAACTAAGAAAGTGTTTATTATTAACACAGTGTGGTTGTGTTGTTGTTAATGTGCTTTGCCTAAAGTTGGACAGTTATTGGGTAGCAGGGCTAGGATTCAAATCCAGGAGGGCCCAACTGCACAGCAGTTGCTCCTAATCACTGTTAGTGTAAAAATCTGTGACCCCTCCCCACCCTCTCCCCAGTGTAGATGGTCTGGAGCTAGGTAGTATGAAGGCTACATACAGACTGACCCATACACAGGCCTTCCAGTCTCATATTCATAGCTGGACAATCTGGTGAAAAGAAGACCATGTTCAATGTGGGCTGAAGATTGTCTTGACTAGAACAATGAATCGTTAACTAGATTTTAAAATTCAGCTGGGTGAGGGCAGTTGGGAGAGTGCCCCAGGCAGGAGAATTTGCAGGAGCCCTGGAGGTATAGACAATGGAAGGAAAGGAATGATCCAGAAAGGCCTTGCTAGAAAATGTCAGGTCTGCAAGCATAGGTCTGCAAACCCAGTTGGGAGCGAACCTAACCACACCCCCTCTCAAATGCCCTATGACTAAGTGCAAGTGCTGCCTTTGGTTTGATTTGGAAGGGAACTTTGCTGTCCAAAGGAAAGCAGCCAGATCTGTGTTTGCGTGGTGCTGCTTGCAGGAGTTACACTCGTAAGAAATCGTGGGAGGTGCACATGGAACTCCCCACCCACTGGGGTTGATAATCCCAGCTAATTGTACACATTTCCAAAGCCTCCTGTGTGAGAAGAAAAAAATAAAAATATTCTCTCAACATTTTTGAAGTTCATAAATGTGGCAAATGTTCAACAACTATATTTAACTCCCGTTGCATATTCCCTGGCTCTTGGAATAGATGAAACCAACGATTTCATGCACTTGACAGGAAAAGCATACATTCCTGCTCCTTTTTTCTCTCACTGTTCTAGGTGACCATCCATGTCCACTACTACTCCCTCAAAGGTCTAGCTCAAGATTGACCTTTCCCGTAAGTTGTTCCGGGCTAAACATGCCTCTCATTGGACTCTCCTTCATTGTTGAGCATTTTGGTACTAGCTGTGAGTGAGGTCCTGGGGGAATGTGTGTGTGTGTGTGGGGGGGGGGGTAGGGGGGATGGAAGAATTGGAGGAAAAGGTCCACAACACAGAAACTCAGAGGTGGGCAGACTGTGCTGCTCCTCTATTGGTTCCCCTTGCACCTTCTACATTGCTCTAGGTTCTTGCTCCTTAAAGTGGGGTCCTTGGATGAGATCATCTTGAACACCTGGGTGCTAGTAAGAACTGCAGACTAAAGGAGCCTCCCAAGACTACTGAATCAAAATCTTCACTTTTACAGATGTCCCTGGCGGTCCTATGCACGTGCAAATTCTGTGCTTCTATAGAATGACTGCACTTCATGTCAGTTTGTTTCCTGACCTTTCTCTCCCTACACAGTGGTCGCATGCACTCCTACAGCCCAGCCTGTAGCCCGGAGAGCAGTGAGCAGAAATAAAATAGCTACCACATGTCCTGTGCTTCTTATTTGGCAATTGCTGATATATACACTTTCAATCATGTGATCTTTACAACAATCCTGGAAAATGGTCCTGTTACTTCCATTTTGCAAATAAAGAACTGGGGGCTCAGAGACCCTGAGGATTTCACCTGAAGCCACAGAAATAGAAAGCAACAGGACTGGCATTCAGATGGGGCCCGATGAGGTGGCACAAGACACGCTCTTAACCAATATTTTATACTGCCTTCCCTAGATATGTCACAGATATTCAAGGAGTTAAACCGGATTTACTTCGCACAATAACGGCTGAGTCTTTGCCTCTAGCTGTCATGAAGCGAAAGGACCTGTGGCTGCGGTTTTCATTGGCCACGCAGTTGCCAAAGTGCAGAAGCATCATGTCCTGCGTTCACGGAAATGGCCTCTAACATCACTGAGAAGGCAGCCCCGCCCCCGCCCCCCCCCCCCCAACCCCTCTCCTCTTGGAAGGTCTGCAAGTGTTAGTAAGCCCTGCAGACAAGCCATCCATCAGGCAGAAGGCAGCCCAAAGCCCTTAAATAAAACATTCTCGCAGTCTTCCGCGGAGAGCATTGGAGACAAACACCGCGGATGTGAAAGGTGTCGCTGGGATTACCAATGACGTGCTAATGGCTGTTCTAGCAATCTCCGTGCCTCCTGCGCTCTGAGTCACCGGCTCCCTTTGGAGCCTGCGCTCACGTCATTCAGGGACCGAGAGCTATTCACAGATCACTGACTAAAGGCGAGCTTGAGCCGGGCCTGCACCCCACGGCCCCTCTCCAAAGGACTAAGGTCACGGACAGAAGGCCCTGTAGCTTTTTATCACAATAAAGAGACAGAACGACACAGCTTTCTCCCTCCCTTCCATCTATTTCTTTACCTGTACTCTTGCAAATACGAACTTTTCCTTTTGTTCCAGAAGAGGTTGGAAACTCTTTGTAAGGAACAAGCAGAATCTTGAAGAGGGCAATATACTTTTGACAGTTTTTGATTCTAAAAAAAAAGAAAAGGCAAAATGAACAAAAAACCCTTCTGATGTTATTTTAAGGCCACATATCATTACTAATCAACCCTGGAGCTTTCAGTCTCTAGACTATACACACACATTCACATTTTTAGATTTTTTGTGTGACTGCTTGGTTGAATTTATTGTAATTTCATTTGTTTGTTTGTTCTTGCCATAATGGGAGCATCTAAAAGACTAGAAAATCTCACTGTATTATTTCCAGACACCACATTTTCCACTACCCTGACTAAATCCTTTGAACTAAAACATCACTTGGTTTTTCCCACCAGGCACTTCTCCCTGAAATAAAGTCACAGATCTGCTTTGGTCATTCTGTCAATATCTGCAACATTTAAGAATTTTCCAAGTCAACTTTCAGGGAGTCAGAAGTTGGCAAATCTGAAATAAAAGAAAAAAATACTACACAAGAGGCTGTCCACAAAGAAGCCAGCCATGTAATATGAAAATTAGAGGCATTTATGGCTGGATTTTTTCCGGACATTCCCCGTATTTATTTGCAATTCGGGCATGAAGACTGATTTTAAAAAAGCAGGATGAGGTAGAGTATTTTGCGATGAGGAAAACAGGTAACAACTATAGAATTATTTTTTTCTTGATTAAACGAGGATCTCTCTGGTAACCGCTTTTGTCCTTTCTCAAAAACAATCCAGTGGTATTTACAAGTTGAATTTTTCAAGGTTAGTCACAGGTTGTATCCAAGAAGATAATTTTCCTGATTGACAGAGAATAAAGCTACTCTTTGAATAAAGCAAACTGGTTGGTGATATGTTTTAGCTCAATTTGCTTTCTAGAGATAATATCAAAACAGGTGAAATTAATCGTTTAGTTAGTGAAAAAAATGTCACGCTGGAATTATTAAGAATAGCTATCGAATGAGAAGAAAAAGGAACAAATTTTCCAGATTTCTTGAGCTCTGATATCCAGTTTGAGAGTACATTAAGATCTTTAATTGCAATTAGTCAGTCAAAGAATGACCCTGCTGCCCCCACACCCACCAAAAAAACCCAACATGTTTTCCATCTCAAATAAAATAAGATTCAGGTTTAATATAGACACATTATTTCCTATTGTGGTCCACAAAATACCATCTCTTCTAGGAGAGAGATATTATTTGGAGTAAGTAAGACATTTATTTGAACCCATAAATTTTAATTAATAAAAAACATTTTTAATGGCATATTGTTACCCACTCTGCTTGTGACCATGGAAACATGGTCAGTTTATTTAAGGAATTTGGTAAATCTGATGTGTTAAATAGCCCTCAGGCATTTCTTATTGATTATATGCATCTCCATTTTTGGTTCTTAAGTTTATTTAAAAATTACAATTATATACACACCCAAATTGCAAGTTTTAATTGTTTTAGATTTATGTATGTTATAGAGAGTCACCAGAATTTATGTTCCATTTTGTTTTCCCCCGTGACAGATGTTCCTGAGAACAAAGTCATGTTAATGTATAACTTCAGACTGTTCTGGAGTCTACTTGAGAATGACGTCCATGTGGCTGGAGTGGGGATGAAAGGGTAATTTTATGCATCTCAGAGGTTGATAGTGAACTAATTTAAAGAGGCTCCTTAGAAATGCACTAGAATGATGGGGAAATGGAGTATCAACAAAGTTATCTTGACATATGAAATCAAGACACTGCACTAGAAATCCAGGATACTTGTTCTCTCTGAAGATCTGAGAAAGAAACCACCACTGGGTCCTTAAAATATGCCAAACACTGTTCCACACTTTTATCCCCATGAATTTACTCAGTCCTCTCAGTAACCCTGTTAGGAAGACATTCTTATTCCCACAATGCTCATGAGTTTATAAAAGTTAAGTAAGTCACAAGTTACTGTTGGTGAGCATTTCAAACCTACTTTGAGGAGTATGCATACATGTGTGTGTGTGTGTAAATGGATAACGGGAGACTGATTATAGATGTCCTGAAAGCCCCTTGCAAATGTACCTCTTAAAAAAAACATACACATTTAATACAGTAATTTCCTAGAGAATTTTTTAAAGATTTACTGTTTTTGACAGAGAGACAGAGACAGAGAAAAGGGGGAGGGCCCACAGCAGTCTCCATAGTTGTGCATCATCAGTCTCCGACATGGTTTCATTAACACAGGTGGGCAGAGGCTGTGCAGGGTGGGAACCTGGCCAGGGTCCTCCTGCATGGGAGGCATGCCCCCTGGAGCTAGGAGCCAAACTGAGGACCTCCCACATGGGAAGCTCACCCCAGCAAGAACCAAACAGGGGGCCACACCCCAGTTTAGCATATGGATCCGCATGGGCCAGGGCCAGTATATGATTGTTGGACCCCGGGGCTGCAAGGTGAGCATTTAACCCACTAAGCCATGGGTGGCGAACCTTCTGGTGATTGAGTGCCAAAGTTTATGAAATAAGAGTATACTCGCTCGACTCGCGTGCTAACCCATCGAGTGAGATAGAGGTATCTATTATTTTTATGTCTATAAGAGCATAAACAATAATTTTTTAATGGTATTCATAGCTCCGCGTGCCGAAATAATTGCTCCACATGCCACTTTGGGCACGCGTGCCATAGGTTCACCACCCCTGACCTAAGCCATCACAACATCCCCCCTAGAGAATTTTTTAAAACTGATTTTAAATACATTAGTTCAGGAGAGAAATTTTTTACTGCTTCACTCAAAAATAAAAACGAAAATATATCATGTATTTTACCATTTACCATACTTTCTACATATTTTATATCCATTCTTCTAAATAAGGAAGAGGAAGTACCTGGGTAAGAGTACTCACCTGTCACTAGCCAGAACCCCAATAAACAAATATTAAATGGAGAAGCCAAAAAGAATTGAGACTTGGGAATAAAGCAGATCTAAGTTCTATGTAAACTCTGCTCTTTATATCTTAGCACTTCTGCTAAAAGCTATTAACCTCTCTGAGCATCAGTCTCCTTATCCATAAAATGAGAAAAAACATAATACTTATTCATAGAGTGAGTTAAAGAATTAACTGAGAAAAAGACATACTTTAAAAACCCGACATATGATTTCACTTACATGTGGAGTCTAAAACAAAAAATAAATGAACAAACAAAACAGAAACAACCTCATAGACACTGAGAACATATTGATGGTTGCTGGGTGAGATGGGGTTTGGCGGCATCAGTGAAAGTGGGGGAAGATTAAGAAGTACAAATTGGGGGAAAGCTGGGATGGCTCAGCAGGTTAAGCACTTGCTTTGCAGCCCCAGGGACTGAGGATCGAATCCCAGTCTGGGCCTATGCAGACTGGGGTGTGCCTCCCACGCGGGAGGCCCCCAGCCCAGTTCCCACCTGTGCACCACCCTGCTCACCTGTGTGAAACGAAACCATGTCAGAAACTGATGACATATAACTATGGAGACTGCTCTGGGTCCTCCCCTTCTCTCTGTCTCTGTCTAAAACAATAAAATAAATCTTTAAAAAAAAAAGAAGTACAGATTGGTAGTTACAAAATAGTCTTGTACTATTTTGGGATGCAAAGTACATAATAAGAAACATAATCAATAATATAATAACTCTCTGTATGGTGTCAGATGGGTACCAGATTTCTTGGGAGAGCACTTTTTAAGTTATAAAAATGTCTAATCACTATGTTATACACCTGAAACTAATATAATATTGTATGTCAACTATAATTGAAAAATTAAAAAAAAGTCTTAAAAAAACAGAAACAAAGCTCTATAGCTTACACGTTTGAGAATTCTGGCTTTCCTGGGTTTTAGAAAAGTCTGATGTGTTTATCATGCTCTGTGGAGAGCCCCGATGGGCCTGCTGCTTACCCTACAATCAAACACATTAGTATTTCTGCAGTAAGACATGAATATTTATACAATGAGAGAGAAAGGTGTTCTACCATAGTCTAGGTCTTGTGTTAGGGACTCTAAGAAAAGAACATCCCCAATCTCAGTGAGCTAACATTCTAGAAAGATTCTGTCTAAA
The DNA here is from genome assembly GCA_004027555.1 of Craseonycteris thonglongyai. Taxonomy (NCBI): domain Eukaryota; kingdom Metazoa; phylum Chordata; class Mammalia; order Chiroptera; family Craseonycteridae; genus Craseonycteris; species Craseonycteris thonglongyai. Next base: position 13,516 of record PVKE010020203.1, read on the forward strand.
TCAGAGTTTCTTGATAATGGCACTATTGACATTTCTAGATGATTCTTTGTTGTAGAAACTATCCTGTGCACTGTGAAAGCATCTCCCTTCCCAGTTTTAACAAACAAAAGCCTCTCCAGACACTGACAAATGTCCCCAGTGAAAGGGTTGGGAATAAAATTGTACCTGGTTGAGGACCACTGGTCTAGATCGACATAGCGATAATGAAATGCTGTTGGTTGAAGTGCCCTGTACTGTTCTTAGTCCAGGTCACACAAATTTTCTTGTAAAAAAATGAAGAACTCTAAGCTATTTTTGGTTTCCTGAAAAAAATTATGACCTAACATTTCAATAGAACTCAAATGAGATAAAGTTTCTCACATACACGTGTGAAATTCAAACCTTTCCCAAGCAACTTATTATTTACAGGGAAGAAAAAAAAAAGCGTATTGAATTCAGTTGCCTGGGAAACTTTGATATTTATCAGATCCTGTAATGAACACAATTTAGGGGCATTGCTGATTACAATATGGCTTCTGCAGGAGGTACGAGCAACTATCTTGAGACCACTGCATAATGGATACATGCATATAGAGTTGTCTCTATAATGATCATCCATATCCTTCACCAGGATTCCAGAAGTTGCACACAACTTAAAATATAAGTCAACTCAAACAACCAAAAACAAAACAGAACAAAACATCTTAGGAAAACTCCACCATCATTTAGGATGAGTTACATATGAACAAGTAGGTTTTCTCTCAAGTGTCAACTCAAATCAATTGGTCATAGCTGTCTGGAGAACAGGGTTGGGATCACACCTGACAGTGGGAAAGGACGTTTGATTATTGATATCTATTATTTTCCACTGCGTAAAAGAGCACGTTGTATATAACTGGTATTTGCCATCCTTGATTCAGATATCATTTTCAGTGATAGTGTCCATTAATTATATAGACTGGTTGATTTCATAGATGAAGTTTATGAATGGACTTGCTACATCAAGTTCTATCTAGATCTTCAACATTGTAGATGTTATTTCACTTATTTCAACTGAAAAATTTGTGGGATTATATTTTTTGTTTCTAAAGTGTTATATGAGGAGCAAGTAACACTAAATCTCATATTTCAAGAAAATGATTAGGAGTAATAGAAGCTTCTCTTAGGATTTATTGATTTTTCTTCAGTTTTTCATTTTAGAGACAGGTATAACCTAGGGGCGTGGATATATGCTATCAATATATTGTCTAGGTTCATCTAGGCTAACAGTGTTTTATTAAAGTCTGTATAACTTTCCCTCCATGTAAACACTTACCTATTAAATTATTCACTTAGTAAATATTTATTTAAGGCCATCAATGTGTGAGTCAGATGCCAGATGATTTAATCAGACATGAACTCTTCCCACAAGAACCTTAAAATCTAGAAGAAAAGATAAGAAATGCACACATTGCAAGGTTATAAGTACAATGACAAATGCCATTGCAGAAATTAAAAAAAGAAAAATTGCAAATTTCTTTCCAGTTGGGAGATCAGAGAAGAGGTTGCCTTAGTTTTTTTTTTTGTTTTTTTTTTTAAATTTATTGTTAAATTTGATGATGTTACATTGGCTGGTAACAATTAGACAGTTTACAGATGTACAAGTCCACCTCACATCATTCATGCATCGTATTATGTGCCCATCACTCAGTATCAGTTCCCCTTAGGTGATGCCTTAGTTTTAAGTCTTGAGGTACCGGTAAGATTATACCAGCAGAGATAGACAGGGGGCATTATCGGAAGCAAAAAAGGCATGATGGAAAGCAGAGAAGGGAAATGTTTTGGGGTATAGATGAAAATCAGCAAGCAGCTCTGGTTGAGTGGAACATAGTATTAAAAAGAAAGTAGCAGGAAATACATTTGGAAGTAATAGACTCATTCCTACTCTGAGTCTAAAATCAGAGTAGAGAGCCATGATTATTTAACAGATAAAATTCTAATCATACTTAATGGGAGAGAATAGTGGGTCAGAACTCTTTTCATTTTTTTAAATTTACGTTTCAAGAACAAGATTCAGTGTTAGAAGAATGGGCTGCTTGCACACTTACTAGAGAAAGCCAGGCATCCTCTTCTCTGCTTCTGATAGTTTTATTTTTATATACTGAGAGTGGCCTGAGGGAAAACAATCCATTGGACTAGAAACACTGAGTAGCTAGCATTGCAGTACTGAAAGTGTTATAACAACAGCCTAATGGCATTACTGAAAAAAATACATAAATGTCTTAAAATAGTGAAGCAGTACTTGACACATAGTAAGTGTCCAATATATAATATATATATTAGCTAACTTTTTAATATTATTATTATTAGTTATTTATGAGATCTGGGTCTTGCTCACTCCCAACTTGTTCCCTCAATGAAACTATCTCCTCTCCCAGAAATGCCTTACTTTTCTCATCTATCAGCCCAGTTTAGGACTCATTACCTCAGAAAAGTCCCTGACAGAAAAACATCCTATATTAATTTCTTTAACAAATGCATGTCTACTCCTGTCCCTCATATTCACTACTTCAAAAAAGTCAACAAAATAAAGTGGTTGCATTCATTGATTTTACATTCTGATGAGAAAAGACAGTCACTAGACCAATAAGCATACGAACACATAATATGCCACTTGTCATGCAGTATGAATGCTTTTTAAAATTAAACAAAATAAAGGAGTACTTGAGATCTTGCTTCCCTGCAACTGTTGTCAGCTTTGGTTCAAATAAACTTATAACAATTTTCTAAAAAATTTAATTAAGTTAGATTAATTAATTAAGTTAGATTAAACAAAGGAAAGGCACAGAGAATTATAGTGGGATGGGGTGGGGTGGGGGGCTATTTTATCTAATGTCATCAGGGAAGGCCTCTCGGTTATTTGACATTTGAGTGAACAACCGAATGAAGCTACTGGGTGAGACAGCTGGAGAAAAGGGTGATGGAGGGTGCTTGAGCTATTCAAGAATCAACAAAGTGGTCGATGTGATTGAAGTGATGAAAGAAAGAAAAAGGTTGGAGATAAGGTCAGGAATATAGTCAGAGCCAGAGCATAGGCCAAAGGAAGGACATTGAAAGTCATTCTGGGTAACGTGGGAAGCCACTGGAATATTTTAGAGAGGGGGAATATGATCTGATTTAAGTTTTACATTTAAAACACGATCACTATGGCTGCTGCATGGATAATAGATAGTAGGAGGGTAAGGGTGTAAACCAGGGCTCGTACAATATCCAGGAGAAAGATGGTTTTGGCATTGGGACAAGCAAAAGATGACCAGGTCCTGGATATATTGCAAAGATACAGACAACATGATGGGTTAATAAATAGAGGTAGCTTCAATGTAGGGTGTGAAAGAAAGGAAGAAATCAAAGATTATACCAAAGTTTTGAACTTGAGCAGCTGCAAGAATGGAGTAGCCATTTACTCAGATGAGGAAGAATGAAAAAGGAGCAAGATTTTAGAGAGAAAAGTGGGGGTTCAGCTTTGGACACATGAAAATGTAGGTGCGTGTTAGAAATGGAAATGAAGATGTTCAGTAGGCAGCTGGATAGAAATGATAGGGATTCAGGGGAGAAGTCAGGGCTGAAACTATAAATTAGGAGTCATAATCCCAAAAGTGGCAGTTTTGGCCAAGGACCAAATGAGATCACATAGACTGACGGTGGAATGCCATGTCAGGCCCCGGGGATCTACAGCACCCGGAGCTGGGGAAGAATAAAGGCAAAGCGGCCTGAAGCAGGAGAGACCCATCGGAGACCAGCGTCTTGGAGAACATGTTCCAAGGAAGAGGCAACAATTAATTATCTCAAAGGCTGATGATGACAAAAATCTCTTCCAGTTCTAGTTCTAGTTCTGCGTATCTCAAAATTTAAGCTATATATATATTTTTTTCTTTTTCTTTTTTCATATCTGGCAGCCATTTGGGCCAGATTTTATCCACAAACATATTTTGTTGGGCCGGCTCAAACTTTGTTTTAAAAAATTGAATTTGAAAGACTTTATGTTGGTCGTGTGCTCTGCATTTAACCAAAGGCATTGATGTTTTGTTTAAAACAGGTATATGTCCCTGGGTCTTGCAGGAATGTATGACAATGATAGCAAACACACACACACACACACACACACACACACACACACACACAGCAACACAATGATTATTGTACTTAAATTTACCTCCTCAACCATATATAAAAAATTCAAAGGCATATCCTTTGAAATTTTTCATTCTGCTTAGTTCTGAGTCTATGACAGGGAGAATTGTTGACTTTAAGAATGTTCTATGCTCTAATCCTGGCACCTTGAATATGTCACCCTCTCTAGAAAAAAGGTACTTTGCTGATGTGACTAAGGTTAATTGGTTGAGTTTAAAATAAGGAGATTACACTGGATTATTTGGCAGGACCTGTATAATCACATGAGTCCTAAAGCAGAAAAAGAAGGTAGAAAGAAAAATCAGAGAAATTCAAAGCATGAAAAGAATTTGTTCTTGGTCGTTTTGACAATAGAGAAGGCTACATGACCAGGATACGGGGACCTCAGACCTACAACTATAGGGACTGTATTCTGCCAACAACCTGAATGAACTCTGGTTCCCTCAGAGCCTTTGGGAAGGAAAGCAGCCCTACTAACACCGATTTCAGCCTCTGAGACTCTGAGCAGAGAATCAGACAAGAATGTTGAACTTCTGACCTCTAGAACTGTGAGAATATAAATCAATGTGGTTTTAAGCAGCAAAGCATGTGGTAATTTGTTACACAGCAATAGAAAACTTACATAATATCCTCAATATATTAATATTGAAGCATAGCCATGATTATCCCAAGTCTATCTTATTCTAGAAAGACTTCTTAGATCATTCTACCTAATTTTCATCCTCAAAATTCATAGCATCTTTACTATACCATATTTGTCATATTTGTTGTTTGTCTTGTTTGGCTATTAAATTCTCATGTTATTTAACTTTTTATGTGTGTTTTATTAACTTCTACTAAATAGACTGTATGTTTCTTGAAGGCAGGGCTGGGTCTTCTGTCTTCAAAATCAACTTCTGATCATCTGATCTGGTCAGGTCACTGGACTACTTAAATTATTGCGTGGGTTCCAATTTCCATTTGCATAAATAAAGGGTTCTGGGCATGACCAAAACAGATGGCAGAGCATGACCTGAGTGGGCCCCTCCCACCTCTTTGGCTTCATTTAATAAGACATTACAGCACTTTCCAGCTGGATCTCCAGCCACAGTGGCCTCATCTCAGTCTCTCTTACTGGCTATGCTCACTCCTGCTTCAGGGTCTTTGCGTTGCTATTTCTTCAGCCTGTACTCCCTTTCTTCCCTGCTGTGTTTGGTGAATTCCAAATGTCCCTTTAGGTATCAACCCAATAGTCATTACTACCAATAAAAGGTCTTTCTGGACCTCTTTTGCTATGTCAATGAACCTTTTAATAGGTTCTCATTATATCATTCCTTTCTTAATAGTGTTGCATTCTGGGGAGGGGAAGCTGGGATAGCTCAGTGGGTTAAATGCTCGCTTTGCAGCCCCGGAGACTGAGGATCAAATCCCGGCTCCAGCCCAGGTGGACCTATGTGCTGAACTGGGGTGTGTCCCCAGTTCAGTTCTTGCCGGGGCCTATGCAGGAGGCTCCCGGCCCAGTTCCTGCCTGTGCAGCCCCGTGCCCACCTGTGGAGTGAAGCTATATGGAAAACTAATGCTGTCAACTATGAAGACTGCTCTGGGCCCTCCCCCTTCTCTCTGTCTCTCTCTGTCAAAACAATAAAAAAATAAACCTTAAACTATATATATATATATATATATATATATATTATCCAGGATGCAACTATATATATATATATATATATATATATATATATAGTTGCATCCTGGATAATTTAATTCATGTCATGTCACCTTCCAGTAAATTCCAAAATGGCAGAGACCATGTCCATTTTGTTCTCAAGTAAATCCCCAGTGCCTAACAGGGTGACTGCTATGTAATAGCTGTTTAAAAAATTATTTGTTAAATAAATGCATGTATAGCTGTGGTACACAGAATAATGCCATCCCTTCAAGACACTCACATCCTATCCCGGGAACCTGTGAATACGTTAGATCATATGGCATGGTAGAATTAAAGTTGTAGATGGAATTAATTTAAGGTTGCTTATCAGATGACCCTAAAGTAAGATTATCCTGGAGTACCTGGGTGGTCCCAGGGAATCCCAAGTGTTCTTGAAAGTGGAAGAAAGGGGCAGAAAAGAAGAATCAGTCAGAGAAAAATGTGACTAGGAAATAGTTACAGATGGAGATGCAATGTTGCTGGCTTTGAAGATGAAGAAAGGGGAACATGAGCCAAGGAACAGGGTAGCCCCTAGAAGCTGTAAAAATGCAAGAAAATGATTCTCACTCAAAGCCCCCAGAAGAGACACAGCCCTGCCAAGGCCTTGATATTTATCCCACTGAGACCCATAAAAGTTTTTTAACCTAAGATATTATCTTTGTGTTGTTTAAGTCTAAATGTGTGGTAACTTGTTACAGTAACAATAGGAAATTAACATAATAACCTAGACCATTGTTTTGCCCACAGAAATTTAGTACATTTCCTTATTGACCTCAGCTCAAAAATATTTATTAAGACTGAATTGTTAACAACTTAGTGCACTGTGACAAAATGCATGCAATTTAGAGCTGAAAAAAAATCTTTAAAAAATATTACCTATAACCTGTCTCCCATAATACAGATTTAAAAAGTGAAGCTCCAAGGAGTAAAGTAACTAGCAAAAATTCACCCATTATGCTTGTGGGAAAACCTCAGGGAGACCACCTAGGTTGTAAAAAAGTAAATAAAATAGAGAAACAGCTTTTGGATAATCTGTTCTACATATGGTGACTTCGAAGAATAGCAAGTAGTATAGTGTTTTTTTCTGCCGTTCAGGACAAAAGGCCAGGAACACTCTACCTACTTTTTAAAAAGGATACTAAATAACAAACACAATAACAAATAACAGATTGGCTAGAAGAGGAGAAAAAGTCTTCTTTGAGTAGGATTTGCCACATGGGATTAGTAAATGTCTCATTATTTTCTGCTTGAGTTAAAAAAAAAAGAATTGCTCACATTATATAAATAGATTTCTTTACCCTTTGGAACAGCAATTATGTGTTTAGGTTGTAAAATAAAATACTGCAAAGACAGAGAGCTATCCATTATGTTAATAAAAACAATGGTGTCTTTTGTGTCATAATAGAGGACACCATTGGTTTATGTCAATAGTATGACTTTCTTTTGAGAAAGAGATTATTTTAAATTGTGCTGTCTGAGACCTCTAAATACATATCTTCTACGACTTACCAGTTTTGGAGAGTTTGCAGTTGATAAATAGTGCAAATCATCAGTCTACCCTAAGAATAAGGTGAAAGAATAACAAATACACAAATGATTCTCAATGTCAGTGCCTTTGAAGATAGCAAATGGACTTCAGTTGGAAAGAGTCATGAGAAGGAAACGCACTGGGATTTTCGAACAGTGGACCTCTAAAAAGACAACCAGTCACTGTGTAATCTGAATATTCTAGTCTTGGTTTTTCACTAATGTTTATTAATCTGACAAACTTTAATGGTAAACATAGTCCTGCCATGACAGAGGTATTTGAAACCTCATTCATATCAGTAAAACTGACTCTGGTTAATAGAAAGTGCTATGCAAGTACAAATCATTATCAAAGAGACTGGGTACAAATTAGAGAAAATGACTAATGGTAACATATTGTTCTGGGACGTCTTCCCCCAGGCAAGGCAAAAAATACCAGTGAACCAGTCAACCAGGCTTTATTTAGCATCTAATCTGTTCTCAAAAGTACCCAAGCCTAGGGATGCAAGAGAAGCAGGTGGTCACCACATTTTTTAATACAACTAATTCCAATGGTTAATGTTTATTGAGGACTCACTATATGCCATTAAAATCTTCCTACCAAACCTGCAAAGTGCAAATGTCCATTCCCATTTTACAAATGAAGAACTAAGGGGAAGTTACAAGTTCAGGATGTTACCAAAGTCTACATAACTAGCATGTATGGAGTCCAGACTGACTCTAAAGCACATGTTTCTGCCAGTCACTCTGTCTCCTCTCTTCGGAAATGGTGCAACGTTGCCAAGAGCAATGGTTTTAGAGATTACCATAAAACAAACTGTACGCAAATACTTGTACTGTTGGGTTCATTCATCAGCAAGTATGTTTGCTGTCTTTGGGAATCAGCAGAGCAGGGTGGTTTAAATGCTAAGACTTCAAACCTTGGGTTCAAATCTTGCTCTTCTAGTTAGGAAAGTTGCTTGATGTGCCTGAAATATTTTTCTTATTTTCAATAACTCATTCATAAGGTTTTTCTGAGAAAACCCATATGCAACACCAGCTTCATTATAGGTAACATATAGGTGCTGTGTTGTAATGAATACTTAGAATTTAGAATGAAGCCCAAACTATAACCGACATTCTGTGAGTGTTAGTCATTACCAGTGTGAATCAAAGCATGAGGGGGTAAAATTGATATAGGTATTTGATCGGCAGCATTAAATGAATAAAGCAGAAAAATTAAAAGGTTGATCAAATTTACTTCATTGCTGAGCATTCTTTGAGCATGAATGCAAGCATGTAACACTCCCTAGAAATTAAGAAGATAAATTATTGGGACAGTTTTCTAGAGATTTATTTTATTGTTTTTGACAGAGACAAAGAGACAGAAAGAAGTGGGAGGGCCCAGAGCAGTCTTCATAGTTGTACATCGTCAGTTTTTCAACATGGTTTTGTTCCACACAGGAGGGCAGAGGCCATGCAGGGCTGGAACTGGGCTGCAGGCCGCCTGCATGAGAGGTGCACCCCCTCGAGCCAGGGGCAGAACCAGGGGGCAAGAACTGAACTGGGGGCCTCCCGCATGAAACGCACACCCCAGTTCAGCATATGGGTCCACATAGGCCAGGGTCAGGATTCGATCCTCGGTTCCCAGGTCTGCAAAGCGAGTGCTTAACCTGCTGAGCCATCACGGCTTCCCCTGGGACCATTTTCAAGGAGCTTGCAAATCTATACGCATTTACCACTGAGGCCAGATGAAAGACAAATAAGCTTGTGGTTGATCTCAGAGGACTCAGACAAACCCCAGAATCTACCTGACTCAATCCCATGTTTATTCTTTGCCTCCAGCCTACACTCCGATTACCTACTCCAATTTTCTTGAAATGTCTCCTGGAATGCCAGCTCTCTTCATTTATTCATAACTTCCAGTCAATCAAAATTGCCACCTTGAAAATTTAAAAAACAGTAGACTTTCTATTAAGTGGAGCTTAAGCAACTGGCAAAATCTTAAACAACGGGCTTGAGAGTGCAGGTTCCTCAAATTCAGGTTAACAGAGAGTCTATTTATATTTATCCAGCATCTACCAATCCCCATGGGTGCCAGTTAACTGAGAATCCACTGTGCTTTTTACTACATATACAGAGACCTTTTCCAGCTCTCTCCCACCCAAAACCTTTACACTCAACAGTTCCAAGTTATATAGTTTTTGAAAACACATATTACTCTTTTCTCCTCCATGCTGTCTGATATCAGGGCTCTTGTCCTTTCACATTGTCTTTTTACCATATAGTGACTAGTACTTTCAGAACCCTCTTACACAGAACTCCTCTGCAGAGCTTGCTAGGACCTGTTCAAGGCACCCCCTCTCGCCAATCTTCTGTGTCCTCTCTGTAGCTTATGCTTATGTGCATGCTGTCTTTATCAAGTTGAAGAGCAGCTGATCCTGCTTTGTTGGTAACTACCAAGTTCCTTAAACACAGACTGTGCCTAGTACCTGCCTCAATAATAGCTATACAGATCTTTCAGTTAATTTCTGCTGCATTCGCATTCAAGGCCACACAAGCTAGCACTTGACTTTGTACATACTCCTTGAGAGTATTGTTGCAGGAGCAAGACTCATCCCTTGAGCAACATCATAATCAGCAAATCAACCAATAATTTGATGGAATGGTTTCCAGGTTTCTAGGTTAGTTCTCTGATACAAACAAAGGAAGTTTCTGAAGAACATAGTATCTAATTGGAGGGAAGCAAAACTGATTTAGACTCAGGTGACTAGATTCTTAATTATAAATTTCTTTTGTATTTTTTTTATTTCCTGAACCGTGTTGTTCATGGTGACAGTGCTCAGGAGATAATCACTAAGGAGTAAATGTATATTATCTGCCTTACACTTGGTTTCATTGGAAACAATTTTTTTCTTTGCTTAGAAATCAGAATTATGGGAAGACATACAAATGCACAGATGATTGAGCAACTATTAGAAAAGGAATACTTCGGGGAGCCATTTTCAAAAGGGATTGATTCTAAATAGGAAAATGAAATTACCCTAAAGGGTAAGTAAAAAAGCAGCACGAGGGAATGAGAATATTCTGTAAAAACATTTATAAAGGGAGCGACCAAAGCTATCCTTACACTTTATTATTTTATTATCATCTTTTCTCTGATGATAATAAGAATAATCTATAATTATTATTTAGCTCATTCATATAGAATTTCCTGGCAAAGAGTAGCAGAAGATGTCCAAGCAAAAGTATACAGGTTTATTTCTCATTCAATCTAGAAGGGAATCTCAAGTATATTCTGTCAAATGGGAAACTGGAAATCCTTTTCTGATTTCTTCCGTGGTTACCCAAGTATATAAGGCAACTTCCAAATGTAAACTCTTCTAAATCAGTCCAGACCAAGGCAAATTCCAGAACAGACCTTCTAGTAGATGTACCCTTGCCTCTTAAGAAGAAAGTAAAAGAGTGTGGATATCAATAGGCATTTCTTTATTCATTAATTTATTTAACAATTATTGAGCATTTCCTAAATGTAAGGCAGAGTGCCAGATACTAACAAGAATAAATGGAAAACTAAAGATAAATAACAGTTAACAATAAGAGCTAAGAACTTTATATAAACGATTTTAAGGCTTATGACATTATTTGAGGTGTTAGTATTTTCCTTATTTAACAGGTAAAGTAACTAAACTTCAGAAAGATTGAATAACTTTTTCAATGTCATATTACTTATAAAAATAAATGTAGAATTCAAATCCAGGGATGTCATACTACAGAAATAAGAGATTTCATAGAAGAGATGCCGTTGAATTAGTGTTTGAAAGATGAAGAAGCGCATTAGTCAGATTATTCTAGGATATGCTGTGGTAACAAATAATCCCAACATCCCACTACAATTTCTTTTTCTCCTTGTGTTCTTTGCTCATGTGGTGACTACACATCTTTTTTATTCTGTAACTAGGTTGATAGAACATGATGTCCTATCTGGAACATATCTGTCTGATGGCAGAGAAAAAAAAATTGAGAAAGTCATGTGATGGTGACTGGAGTAACTTTCTTTTACACTTCATCAAGCAAAGCAATTTATAGTCTCAATTGCTGTCAATGGAGAACAGAGGTAGAATTCTTTTATGGAGAGAGATAGCAGTTTTTGATAATTCTGTTATAATAGGCTTAGACAAGTGAAAATGGAGAATAATATTCCAAATAGAAAAATAGTCTAATCTTGAGTTTAATCCTTTGCTAAAAAGCAACAATTTAAGCACTTATAGGGAGTGAAATTTCAAGTCAGTAGGGAACATATTTAATAAGTACCAACAAAGACAATGATTTGGGAGTACTTATAGGCTGATCTGATGCATTTAGTTTAAGAGACGGGGCTTAAATGAAAGGGGAATAGAAAAGAGAGACTAACTTGAGCTTGCAGAAGAATAGGAAAAATTTCCTCCCTACTATGTGCCTAAATGTCTGGCAGTAATAACTATAAAACTTAGATAGTGACACCAAATAAACACCATCTGCTCAGACCTACTCTTGTGAACTTGAATTGGGCTGGTCTGAGCTTACAGCGCTCAGATCTGAGTATGTGCACCACTCACTGACCATAGCATTGAAAGAAAAGAGGCAATTTTTCTATCCACATCATCTTTAAACTAACACAACATACACAGCTGAAGTGACTTTCTTTTGAAGACAACTGTGTTCCTGAAGGGTTGAGGTTACCTGAAGGTTATTTACTGAATTTGATCCTGGGATCAAGTATAAAACATGGGCTGTTTTCTTTCATTTCATAGTGAGCTCTCCCCTCCAAGGAGACGTGTAAGCCAAGCTTGTCCAACCTGTGGCCTGCAGGCTGCACGCAGCCCAGGATGACTTCGAATGTTGCCCAACACAAATTTGTAAACTTTATTAAAATGTTATGAGATATTTTCACAACCTTTTTTTTCTTTTTTCTTTAGCTCATCAGCTGTTGATAGTGTTAGTGTATGGACCAAGACAATTCTTCCACTGTGGCCCAGGGAAACCAAAAGTTTGAATACCCCTCACAAGCTATCTATACCAGGGGTCCCCAACCCTCAGGCCAGAGACCAGGACCAGTTGGTGGCCTGTTAGGAATTGGGTCACACAGCAGGAGGCAAGTGGCAGGAGAGTGAGCAAAGCTTCATCTGTATTTATAGCTGCTCCCCAATGCTCACATTGCCACCTGAGCTCCACCACGTGTCACATCAGTGGCAGCACTAGATTCTCACAGGGGCTCAATCCCTATTGTGAAACTGCATGTAGGAGGAATCTAGGTTGTAAACTCTATGTGAGAATCTAACACCTGATGATCTGAGGTGGAGCTGAGGCAGTGATGCTAGTGCTGGGGATTGGCTGCAGATACAGATGAACAGTAGCTGAGAGGTTTGACTGCAGAGACCATAATAAACCAATTGCTTGCAGACTCATATCAAAATTCTATAAGTGAGTGGCAAGTGACAAGTAAGCTGCATCTGGCTCTTCAATCAACCCCCAACCATGTCCCAGTCCATGGACACATTGTCTTCCACAAATCTAATCCCTGGTGCCAAAAAGGTTGGGGACTGCTGATCTATACAATACCCTGTGAAAATAGCATACATACGAGGCAAACTGAATATTGGTTCTGACATCAGATAAATCTGCACTATCAACCTGGTAACTGGTAATCTGGAATGCACTTTAATAACTCATCTCTGTGCATGAATGACTCCTTTATCAAAATCCAGACTGCCTCACCCAGAGCTTTTTAAATCTCCTTCAGTAGCTTGGTTCTGTTTTAATTTTGGCACATTAGAAATCAAAATAGAATCACCTGTGGTATTAGAAAACCAATGGGCCTCTGGCAGCTCTCATGGCCTCCTTTGAAGGCAGCAGAGCTGAGACTTGAGGTTATGTGGTCTGGGTAGCATTTTTATTCTTTTTGGTTACTTGAGAGAGAAGGCCCCAGTGGGCATGCGGCTTTGAGCAAAGATAGCTAAAGATCAACCTTCCAGAATCTCTGAGATACCAAGCAAAAGTAGAAATTATTTCATATTATCCTCTAGGGAGAAGGAGGCAATATTAGAGAGAAAGCCCGGTGCCTAGGGCACTGGAATCCTCACAAGCATTTCTTTAGTCTGAAAGGAATTGTTTTAGACAAATTATGATCCCAGATCACTGGGGGAAAGTTTAAATTCTAAGACTAACCTTAAATTTACCAAACAAAGCATTTGCCAATAATAATAATAATAATAATAATAATAATAAAGAAATGCCTTTGTAATATGAATGAGGCCCTCTGAGCCTTACTCATAGAACATATTCAAATCATGCAATTTTTAGACACTCAATTGAATTAGAAATTCTATACCCTTGACTTGAAGTAAAACTTGGAAATATTTCAAAGCATCTTCATGGGTTCTCAGCAAGCACCAAGCCAATAGATTTCAAACCATTTTTCTCTGCACCCCTGTGATCCATGGACAGACAGGGTTGCCTGGTTTATAAAGATTCCTTCTGTCTCTGACTTTTCAGAGTGTGCTGATTTTATGTATTGCATGTTGGACTTCCATGAACTATTTCTCTTAAAGAAAATACCCTCATACTTTGGGGAAAAAACCAAAACAACACAATTTAAAAACCACTGTTCCAAGCAGGAAAAATGAAAGAGAAAATTTTAAGTGGCAGCTGGTCTTGGTACCCTTAGCTTCACCAGATCTGTCAGGAGCAGGAGGGAGGAAAGTGGTGAAACGATCCGATCTTTAGGAGCAAAGGCTGCAGGAAAGAGGAAGCAAAACCTACTCGCCCCAATGTTATCCTCACTGCACACAATTTGCCCCTGGCAGCAGCTCAGAAAAACCCTG
>PVKE010020204.1:0-27756 GCA_004027555.1 Craseonycteris thonglongyai
AAAAAAAAAAAAAAAAAAAAGAAGCATGTCACAAAATGGAAATTTGAATGATTTTATATTTTATTTTAGTTCATAGCTATTTATACTATAGCTAATGATAACCTTGAGGATTGGGGGAATATCTAATTTCACCTCTATCATTAACATTACATGACAAATGAATTCCTCTAATGTAGTCAAAATTAGTTTAATTTTAATAAATTTTATGATCATTGTAACAGTTTAAAAATAACAATCAAGGAGATACATCCCTACGTTACCAATATTAGACATGTATCTATCTGAGTAAATTATAGCATTAAAACCATATATACATATAATTTTGCAAAGTTGTAGTATTGAGTAAAATATTAAAAACAAGGAATTTTGTGTGTATAGTATTATACTAGTACTGTGAATGTTTGAATATGTAGTTTGTGTGTGTGTTATATAGGTATAAGTACAGTCAAAGGAAATAGAGAATATTATTACCTCTGCTTGGTTGGATTATAAATGAATTTAACTTTCTTTTTTATACTGTTTTTGGTATTTTCCTTATTATTTCATGAGAAACATACATTATTTTTATTATACAGTATTGGGCTATTTTTCAAATTTTATAGCACTGCCTGATTTCAAAGCTTTCTTGTATTCATGAACTTATTTAATTTTCACAACTGTTTGTTGTAGGTAGGATAAGTACAGTTACTCCCATTTTATAAATGGGAAGCTTTATAAATGTAGTTCAGGAAGGTGAAGAGGGTAAACCAGGTTCAAATCACCATCTAAGTGTCAGGGTAGGAAGTAGAACATATGTGTGATCATTTCTGGTTTCTGTTTAGTTTTGTTTCTACTATAACTTCTTTTTTCTGCTCCTCAATGAGGCAGATGTTCTTGCAAGATGTGTTTGTATTAAAGTTTTCCTAGGACAGTTTAGTAAAACTTTAGCTAAATATTGTAGTGGCAAAAGAATGAGAGAGGGCAACAGTTCAGGAACAGAAAAAGAATTTGACTTGTAAAAGTACTGGTGAATTTCCCATGAGTGAAACATAGTTGAAGAAGTAATCACTGAATTAAAAATAAACAAATAACAACAACAACAACAAAACCCTTTATCAGTATTAGGATATGAAAAAAAAGCTGTTAACAGATTTTAGTTTCTATTTTGTAGGTATACACTCCTTGTTTTTAGTAGAACTTTGCAATATCTGAGATTGATGATATATTATCATTTCTTTAAAAATTTTATTTCATATTTTCCAAGCATACTTGCTGCCAGGGTTTTTTGGGTTTTTTTTTGGAAAGCTGTGGGAACTACAGAGCTGCAATTACCAGCCATCTTAAAATTCAATTTTGCCAGAACATAGTGTTCACTAATAGAAGGCGGAAGAACAGTTTCATCTTTGCTCAGTATTCTTCTGACAAAAGAAAATCCATTGTCCCAGAATTCAAATCTCTCAAGATGATAGTCTTCTAAAACCAGCTTTTCTCCACACTTGCTGTCTTGGCATAATAGCTTTTATTAAAACCAGTACATGTTGTTATAATCTTGGTATCTGGAATAGAGTTATTGACAGTGGATGCATAATTTATAGTATTTGATTTTATTCTGAATTTGAACTTATGCTTCTAGGTACCGAAACAAACTACCTATCTAGTTAGTTTTCAGATCAGTAGTTTTATTTTTATTTTTTTTCTCCTGATAAACATGAGAGTTTTAAGCACACGAAAAGATGTGCCATGTTTTTGGAAAGGTAGATGACATCATGAAGATGTCAATTCTTCCACAATTCGTTGTGAGTATTTAACATGATTTCAAAAACTTATTATCAGGATGTTTATCCCTAAAGCCACAGAAGTTGGTTATGAAGTTCATATGGAAAAAATATACAAAATGGCTGTAGGAGGGAATCCCAAATAGACAGGCATTGGAGTGGAGATCAGCCCTACTATGTAGTAAAATATACTATAAATAAAGGCTACATAACTAGAATCATGTGGTATATGGGTATGAATGAACAGAAAACCAATGGAATTTATTTAAATATTCAGAAAGAGATTCAAGTATACTTGGAAATTAATACTTGATGCAGAAGGTGGCAGTTTTTTTTTTTTTGTTGTTGTTGTTTTTTAAATAAATGGTGTTGGGATGACTGGCTCACTGTTTGGAAAAGTTAAAACTAGACTTATACCTCACATGGTGTGTACTAGGAAAAATACCAACTGGATTAAATATCTAAATGTAAATGAAATTATTTAAGGTTTAGAAAACATTATTCATAAATTACTTTCTAACTTGGGAATGGAAAAAAGCTTCCTAATATTTTTAAGTAGTGAAACAGTAAAAAACAATGATGAATTCATTAGAAAAATAAAATACTTGTTTATGGGCTTAGAGAAAGAACAGTAGCAAAGGTAAAAGACTTACAAAAGAAATAATATTTGTAACTTATATTAAAGAGGACTAATATTCGAAACATAGAGTTACTAAAGTACCTGCTGGCCTTCCATTCTATTCTTGTTATTTAGCTAACCTAGCCAAGGGATGCATTGGAAAGTGTTTATAAGTGAAGATACTAATAATCACTATTTTATGTCAATACTATGATATCTCATTGAGCTTCTCCTACTTTATGTGAGCCTTGTGCCAACTTTGACAATTTTAGCCATAAAGGTATGGAAGAATCTCCCTTTCTGGCTTCTTAGTAGCAGTTGCAAAGATGCACTGTTCCTTTGTTGTAATTATTGAAGAGAAGTGAATGAAGTGCAATTTTCATGTCTCAAGTTATATTGCAAGATGCCAAGACAACAGGGTTGAAAGAGAGACTACTGGTTATTCTAAATTAGATTGATATTTACACTGCTAATCTGACCACTTAAAAGTCATTAATAGAGTCAAGGTTTTTCATAGTTTGTTGACAAGTGCCTTGAACTTGATATTGATGAAAACCATTTTTTTTTTAAAGAAGTAGAGTTTAAGTCACATCTCATGAACATTTTATTCTTGGTCATTCTTCTGACATTGCTATCACAGTGACAACTAACGTCAATTAAAATCTAACAGGATATTTAAAAGCCTATTTGTTGAATCATATACTATACTTGCACTGTTTTTCTGAAAGCTAAGCATTGTTGGCCTATCCAAGATAACTTGGGGGCAGTTGGTCAATTAAAGTGAAAGTCAATGATTGCATGTAATGATGGTTTCATTTCAATCCTGATGGCTTAAGGAAGTTTGAACTGAATAAAACTACCTTCTTCTCTCAGTAACAGACCATTCTCTTTCCTCAGTGACACAAATCCTGGAGCAATTTGGTCATAAGAATTACCCAAGTGAAAGAAAAGTTGGAAACCATCAAGTCTATGTAAAACTAATTGGATTTAGTGGTTCTTCTACAGTGTAAAAAGAAGCAAGTTATACTCTAAAAGTGTAGCTATTCAGAGTCTGACTTTTGGAGGAATTCTTATATTAGCAATTTCCTACTCAGCCCGCTTTCAACTGAAAATGTCATTATTTTCACAGGAGAACATAGTATTGCATGCTTATCCTTTATCAGCGGTGATTTTGAGGGTGACTATGCACTCTATTACATAGCCAGATCTCATGCCTGAAAGGCACGGAGAATACTTAGAGTCAATTGGATTACATAGGTTTTCTTGTAGGAAGGTATTTTTTGTTTGTTTGTTTTAACACTATGTGGTAAATATAGGCTCCATTTCCAGGTTCATAATGCAAAATTTAAAGCTAAGTTAGTAGTTTTTATATTTATTTTTGAGTAGATAGTGGAAGTGATTGATATTAAAATTTGAATAATGTGAGATTAAGGGCAAATACTTTTTTTTCTTTTTAATGTTGATTTAGTTATAAATAACTTTATAAGTTTATTTGAACAAAAATAAATAGTCATTGGCTTTACTTAAATATATTTCTTAAAAAATAAACCATTTTATTTACTTGGGAAATAGCAGTAGTATATAAACATAAATTCAACATGATAGAAACATAAAAGTACTGAAAGAAATAGTGCACTGATGTTGAAAATTCTGAAAATAACTACTCTGGCTCATAACCTATTACCTTTCCTTAAAGTTTTAAATCTATGCTCATAAAAATGAAAGGTAATATTAAAAACTGTGATGATCATTATCACTAAGTTTTTGGATTCTTTTTAATTGAAGCAGATTTATAATTTTCCTTGAGAAAGAAATAACAGAAGTGTGGAAGTAACAGAAGCTTCCTAATAGCTTTCTAGTAACTGAATTATTTTTAAATTATCATCCATGAATATTTTTTTATCTTACTTTTAAAAAATCTAAACAGGCAGATGGAATCTAGGAACTCTCTTAGACTACCAGCTACCAATAATAATAAGGTTGACTCTTAATTATGTTCTAGACCAATCATTTTCTTTCTTGATAGTTTATCTCTTGTTTTATTTAAGTAATTTAAGTGTTTTATTTAAGTAATTCAAGTTAAAAGTCTACATTTCATAAAGGTCTCTGATTGCCCTTTAAAATTCTTTTTTGCTTACAATTTCAGAGCATTGTGTCATATAAAAGAAAGCATTGTACTTGTATTGGTTTCATTTTGTCCCTTTGAAGAATTCCTGCAAATATGAACACATCCAATAAGTCACTGTAGCAAAATCAGAGAGTTTCTGTGCCAGGGAAAAGGCCAGAAGTTTGCATGAAGAGTATTCATAGGAGAGCAGTGATGACCCTGTGAATTTTTCATGGGCTGGGTCTAGTACTTGAAAACTTGGACTGTCAGTTTCCCAAGAGTGAATTTATCTTACGGGTACCGATTCACATTAACTATGTCTAAAGACTGATACAGAATGTCAGAAGACTGTGAAACTCTTGTACTGGACATATTTTCTTCCTGAAGATAGATTCACATGGGAAGCCAGGTTATAAAGAAAAGATGGTTGTTGAATATGAACGAAAAATTAAGCATATATTATGACTGACGTTTCTTCATCAGGCAAAAATTGCTGACCATTCGGATTCAGTTGACCACCACCGCTTATCTCCATGGTCACAACTGCAGATTTTCTTGCCCAGGGAAATGGCCCTACCAAACTTGCCTCTGTAACACCACTGCTTTTTCTAGTGATCAGCAATGGTCAATAACCATCCTCATGGACAACTTTGTTTAAATGTGTGTGTATTTAAACAGATTATTTTAAAGCATGGCTGTTTTAGGGATAGTACTATCTCTTAAAGACAGTACTCTCTGCTCTGCTTTATTTGTGTATTGATTTTTACTATTTCAACAAAAGAATTTATAACAAGCAAAGAAAACATTTTTGCACACTTGGAAGGCATACCTCTCTCATGATATACTTGGCTTCCTGACCACTTTTTCACTTTGAATTACAGAGATTTGGGGTAGATATTACAGGCATTTAGGATTTGTGATTTCCTTCACTCACGAGTTTAGTTATCATATCCAGTCTTTCCATGGTTTTTCTCTGTTGGTAATCAACACTTAGGGGGAGTGCCTTACAATCTTTTACTATTTTTTTGCTGATTACTTTTGTCTTGGGAACTTATATAGACTTAAAGAGCTTCTAAAAAATACAGGAAATATCAGAAAGATCTGCTGACCTAGATATCTTAGAATTTTCAGGTATATTGTACAGATATTTCTAATGAAATATCTTTCTAACTTCTTACTAAGAAAATGAATTTATTAAAATAACCATTTTCTCTTTAAAAAATACATAATTTCATTATTATGAAAGTAAATCAATTTTAAGTTGTTGCCATGATATTCATTTGATATAAAATAATGTTTTTATATATGTTCTTTATAGATTGAATATCATTCTAAACCCAAGTATGAGGCTGGGAGATAATATAACAAAATATCTGCATCTGAATTGTGGAATAACCTCCTTTGATCTTTTGTTTAGTGATTACTTTTTAGAAAGACTCTAACAGTCATTTAAACAATGAGAGGAATGTTTTTCATGGGAGAGATGTTTTTCATGGGAGACAATTGGCCATGGACATTATACATAGAGAGGTATGAAAATTATTTTCATTTCTTTATTTAGTATATATTGAGTGCCTCCTCTGTACCACGTGATATGCAAGGTTCTAAAGCTTCACTACCCAATATGGAAGTCATTAGTGCATGTGACTATCAAGTACCAGAAATGTGGTAGTGTGACCAAGAAAATGACTTTAAAAACATGTCATTAACATAAAAATACTTAAAGCAGTGTAAAATTTTTTATTGATCATATATTGAAAGAAAACTATTTCAGATATATTATTTTAAATAAAATATATTAATAACATAAATTTCACCTGTCCTTTTTACATTTTTCATGTGGCTGCTATATTATTAACTGTCTATGACATTTTTTTTTTCCTTTTGTGCTTCTGTGGTAAATGAAATTGAAGTGGTTCTCACCGTCATGAAACTTTAGTCTATGATTTATTATGAACTTTAGCTATGGAAGATCCCTTTTAATCCCTAATTTTAGCAATGAAAATTGCACCAAAAATAAATAGCCCACAAAATCAATTGAGTTAAAAGTAAATAAAGACTACTTGAATTTTGAAATAAAACCTTATAAGAACCTGAGAGATGTTAAATATCTAGATGAATGAGATTTTACTCTTTTATGTGGTTTTATAGTAACCCATTTATTTTGGTATTAATCTTTTTTTTTTTTAATTCTGGACAGAAAACCCATTACATTTATAGAAGAGTTCATTTAATTATTATAATAACTCTCTGAGATAAGTATTACTTCTCCTATTTTACAAAGGAAGATAGGCTTTGAGTGATTATTCAACATTTTAAAATTTATAAAAAAATGATGAACAGAGCAAGGATGCAAACTTCTAATTCTCATTTCAAATTTTATACTCTCTTCTACTAAGATTTGGGTCCCTTAAAGTTGTAGAGAAGGCTTTTCAATGCTATTTTCAGAAAACACTACCTGACTTACAGCTGTAGTCCAGGACACTCATGCAACATATGAAATAATTTTATCTTTTACCCCCCAAAAGAATTCCCTTCTTCTATTGTGAGATTGTTGGTATTGTAACCAGTTAGCCACAGTCACTCAGTCTTCCCATAATAGGAGTTTTCTCATTTTTGTTTCTCTTACTTAAAGCTCCTGCGACAAGCCACTTTATGGACAGCACCAGCTACAGTTAGGTTTGGGTATTATTAACACAAGAAACAAATGAATGGAAACAGGTTTCCCTATATAATCTGACATGGTTACTAGGAAAAGGCATCTTATACTGATGGACTGAGCCTTGATTTCCAGGATGCTTTTAGGGAAGAAGTAGATAGCTTCATGCAGAACAACAAAACAAAACTGAATTACCCCAGACTAAAATTAGTGATTTAAGAATGACTAATATTCTTATTTTTTAAATAAACATATGAAAAAAATTTCAAATTTAATACATAATCCTCAATTTAAAGTCCATACTTGTATAAACTGAAAGTAAACCCCTCAGAATTCAGAAAATAATATTTAGAAAAGCTCTTCATATAAATTAAAAGCTAATAAACCAGGAAGACATAAAATAATGTTCTAGAAAAGAAAGTAATGACATGTCTATTAGTCTTTGGAATGCCAGGATAGCTCAACAGGTTGAGCACTTGCCTTGTAACTGTGAGATCTGTGGAATCGAATCCCGTCCCTGGTCCATGCAAACCTACACGCTGAATGGTGGCATACAACTTGTAACCACCAGGATGGTGGTGAAGTTTCTCACCTCCCATGGAGGAGGACCCTGGTTTGGTTTTGCCTCATACGCCCCATATCCACCTGTGTGGAATGAAACTATGTCAAAAACTAATGAGGGGGATGCTGGGATGGTTCAGCAGGTTGAATGCTCATCTTACAGCCCTGGGGTCCAAGGATTGAATCCAGCCCCAGCCCATGTGGACCCACATGCTGAACTGGGGTGTGCCCCCAGTTCAGATCTCACTGGGGCAAGCTCCGTGCAGGAGGCCCCCAGCCCAATTCCTGCCCTGTGCAGCCCCACGCCCACCTTTGGAGTGAAACTATGTAGAAAATCAATGATGTGCAACCATAGAGACTGCTCTGGGTCCTCCCCCTTCTCTTTGTTTCCTTTTGTCTTTCTCTCTCTATTGGAAACAATAAAAATAAATCTTAAAAAAAAAAAGAAAAACCTAATGATGTACAACTATGGAGACTGCTCTGCCCCCTCCCCCCCACCGCATCTCTCTGTCTTTCTCTGTCTCTCTCTCACCTCTCAGAAAAAAAAAAATGAAAGAAAATAAAACACAACAATATTAGTTTAACAAACTCTTGAAAACATATCAAGCAACTTTAGTTTTTATGGCCGTATTGTTATTTTTGTAGATTTAACAAAATGCTGTCCTCCTTGTCACCTGGGCGTGCTTGAAGAAATCAGTGTTATAAACTAGACCGTGACACAAATTTTATTACAGTCTGATGAGTCCTTGAAGGAGCAGATACTATTATTCTTCTACATGGCCAAGAAGAGCAAAACAACAAATTAATGATATCGAGTTAGAAAAATAAATTAACAAACTTGTACGTGCACTAGGGAAGAAGACCCAAACACAAGTCTCAGTTACAGCTAAGCATGAAGAAACAAAACTTCTTCCAACCTGAGATACACTGAGGATAAATTGGGTCACCCTGCTTCCTTCTTCTTAGCAAAGTACATGAATCAGTGAACATTTTCTATAATTGGCCAATCCCCTAATAGAAACATTATTCCTGAGTTTGCAGTATCAATGTTGAATTTTATAGCACAAACTTTCTAACCCCATTTTCTCAGTTAAGTGCTTTTGTCTCTGAGCCTGTTGTTTTTTTTTGTTTGTTTGTTTGTTTTTGCTTATCGAAGTTCATGAAGAGGTTGAGGCGTCTCTAGTATTTCTGCTCTATTTTGAGTTTGTAGATTTGTCTCACTGGAGAAGAACGTGGATATTTTAACAACATTAGAGAGAAGACAGGCATTAAAAATACAACAAAGATAAGGGAAAGGACCTGCAAAGGCTTTTCAATTCAGCTTAGAAAACTCTTATCATCCTAATTAAAATCAGGCAGATAAACACATTTGCATTTTTAAATTATATCAATCTTTCACTAATGGAAAAACTACAACTTCTTGTTCTCAACATGGGGATACTATAAATAACCATCCCCAAACAGCCATGTGATGTGATTCTGTCCAGAAACATTACTGTCATGGAGTATAGATCTTACTTAATGTGTCTTTTCAACCTATTGTTGCACTCTAACACTTTTATGAAATAAAGTGAATGGCAACTAATTCAATGACTTAAAACTCTTTTCATATAGTAGATATTAATTAAAGATACTATGTATTTAAAGTAATGGTATTATTATATATAGCAAATATTGAATTTTGCCAGATTTCAAGTAGAAAGATTCTATTTTTTGGTGGTGGTGGTGGGGGGGAATATGCAATGTAAGGCATCTGAGACAATAACTTTTATGTAGCCCCACAAGGTAAAAATGTTTAGTATTTTTCCCCATTAGAAGTAGTTTATTGCAGCTCCCTTAACTAGTGAAGACTCTTTATTACCAAGAGATGGTGATCGTTCTGCCTAATCTTATATATACATGGCAAGTGAGAGAAAGTTCGACACAACCATCAGATCTCTGTATTGCTTTTCTACAATTTAAATAGCAACAAATTGTAATTTCTTTTCAATGATAGAGATGGTTTTCTTTTAATCCTCTCATATTAATCAAATTTAAAAATATACTGTGTGAAATGTCACATTTGTGAGTCAATAAAAGCTTTAAGTAATTATTACATTTCTGAAAGGTTTTAATAGAGGCTAATGGAGAACAGGTTTGAAAGTGGAGTTAGAATGCCTAGTAGAATTAGAAGAAAATAATCAGGAGCAATTTCTAGAAATTCACTTTTATAAAAACCATGGCTCAGAAACCCAAATAAAAATAATGACTGACAAGCTTTCTAATTATAAAAATACAAGTTGTTCTAAAATATTTATGAAATGTAAATCTAGCAAATACTTTTATTCCATTTCAATGTTATTATTGCTAAATATCCCAATAATTTGAAAACTAATTAAAAAGAATTGTAATATTGCTTATATGTCTTCAGGAAATGTTCCTAGAATTTTTTTTTTTTCTTTCAATGTGGAATTTCATGTAAATTTTACTCGACTTTACAGTCATTTATTTCTCTTTCTCTCGATCAATCCAAAATATTTATAGAATAATTACTCCTACGTGTTAGCTCCCATTTTGGTGCTAAGGTAAAGCTGGGAACAATAGAGAAGAGGTCATTGTTTTCTTAGAGTTTGCCTTCCAGGGGAGGAATGAATAAATACCTAAGATGCTTTCAACTATTGGTAAACATTATAAAGATAATTGAACCACTGTATTCATTTTCTAGGGCTACTGTAACAAAGTACCACCAACAGAGTGGCTTAAACAACTATTGTCTCAGAGTTCTGGAGCCTAAAAGCCCCGCATGGTGTCGACAGATTTGGTTGCTTCTGAGAGCTGTGAGAGATGGATCCATTCTATGGTTTTCCCCAGCTCCTGGTGGTTTGCTGCCAATCATTGGCATTCCTTAGCTCGTAGAAGTATCACCTCAATTTCTACTTCTGTTTTTACAGGTTCTCTCTGTCTGTGTCTCAGTGTGCAAATCCCCCCTTGGTATACACTATTCATATCGGATTAAGGCCCATCATACCCGTAAGTACCTCATTTTGCCTTGCTTGCCTCTATAAATACTCTATCTTCAAATAAGGCCACATTCTGAGGTACTGAAGGTTAGGACTTGAATGTATCTTTTTTGAAGGCTATAATTTAATCCACAACAGTTATTTATTAGAGACTGATTGGTGGGGTATGCTGTTGAGAGTTTGGATAGGATGGCATTGGCCAAATCTTGAAAAATGGCCAGCATCAGATGAGAGAAACTGAGGAATCAGAACTTTCCTTGAAGGGTGAATATCAAGTGCAAAGGCTCGCAAGCTGGGCAGGACTTGTTGAGTCTGGGGAGTAAACTGCTATGGTTGGGGTGTCCAGGGCAAAGGAGAACAATGTATAAGAAGATGAAAGAAGTAGGCAGGACCCAGGCTGTAGGGCTCTCTAGAGGCCATAGAAGTTTAGATTCATCCTCATTTCGAGAGTCAGCAGGTAGAATATTTCAAAGAGGGAGTGACATGATCAGATAAGTATTTTAGAAGACCACACTGGCTGACATTTCTCTTGTCTCTCTGTGAAGGCCATCTGATTACTTCAGCACTTTGTGATGTCTTTTTCTTAATAGCTAGATTGTTCATTGTGGTTCTCACTCCACACACGTGTTAGCAGAAGTACAGGAATAAAACCCTGTGAGGTGGTGTAGTTACCCAGAAGACCCAGCTGTTGTCTTTATAAAAGATCCTTCTTTCAAAGCAGTATGTTCATTGGTTGCTACACTTGGTGTCATTTTGTTATATACACACTCAAACACTTTAATGTCTTCATGCATTTTTTTTTTCTTTTTCTTTTTAACATAGAAGAGAAAGCTCATCCTTCTAGGTCCAAGCTAAATCTCATTTCCTCTTCGATGTCACCATAGAAGTTAGTGCTTCCTTTGTAGTTCAAGACCTGAATTTTAACACATTTCATATTTTATTGTAACTATTTGTTATCTTATGGCCCAGATAGTCTGTGAGCAACTTGTTCAGAAACTTTGATTTATTTTTTATCTTTTAATAGCCAGCATTTTCCACTATCCCTGAAAACATAAAGAAATTAAATACATTTTGATGATTATTAACAACATACTTTCCTTAGAACTGTTCTCTAAAAGAACAATATTTCCCACCAACCAAAAAAGCTAAAGGTACTCAAAAACAGTGAGATTTAATAACAGAGTTGTGGTATTATTATGTTAACTTTAAAGTTTTATAGATGAATTGTCCACATTCAAAAAGTGACTTGCTTTTGTTTAATGTGGGCTTTATCGTTCAAACAGATTGGAACTTTGAATTTTGCTGCAATGGGTGCTTCCCTGATTCAGGCTTCTTGGAAAAACTTTTACTAGAGAAGTTTCCTTCCTTCACACCCCATTGGTGAAGAGAGGTGATATCCATGATTAAATTATTCATGCACAACTTATTCAGACCATCTGTTTATTATGCATGTTGAACTTCAAGTTTGTGATCATAAATTTGTAAACCTGTAAAACTTGTAAATCACAATGCCTGCACTAAGAAGGAAAGGATGGAAGTTTATAAGTGCTTGTGCTGCTACTGTTTTATTGTCTTGGGTATGTTGACATGAACGAGTGACTCTCTGCTAACAGATAATTTCCCCAATGGCACTTCTGCCCTGTGAAGTGCATGGGCATTGCATGCTTTGCAGTAGGTGTTTTCCAGTCTTTAATAATTCTTTGTAACCATAGAGCTGTTTTATATGCAAAAAATATATAGTGGCTTGTTAGTGGTGACTTCAGTGAAGATGCGGATTCATTTCTCCAGAATTCATTGAACCTCTACTATGAGGTTTGCACAGAAAGGTAGGACTGAATACGAAGTTTGCCATGTCACCCAGGTTTGCCTACAATGGTTTCAGTTTTAGTACTAAAAGTTCAGTATGCACACCTTGGAGAAGACTCCAGTCCCAGTCAAATTGGTCAACTTATTAATATATTTTTATTTATTTATTTTTTTTTATTTTTGACAGAGAGAGAGAGAGAGAGAGAGAGAGAGAGAGATACAGAGACAGAGACAGAGAAAGAACTGAACTGGGGAAGCTCCCAGTTCAGCACATGGGTCTGCATGGGCCGGGGCCGGGATTCGATCCTCGGTCCCTGACGCTGCAAAGTGAGCGCTCAACCCACTGAGCCATCCCGGCTTCCCCAAAATTGGTCAACTTAAATCTGATAGACTTTTACTGAATTACAAAGAATAATACTGATTTAGTCATTAAATTGAGATATAATTGGTATATAACATTATGTATTTGTTATAGGTACAGCATATATTGGATATATATATATATATATATATATATATATATATATATATATATATATATATATATATATATATATATATATATATATATATATATATATATATATATATATATATATATATATATATATATATATATATATATATATATACACACACATATATATATTACAGTGAAATGATTACCCCAGTAAGTCTAGTTAAGATCCATCACCACCATCATTACAGATTTATTTTTCTTGTAATGAGAACTTTTAGGATCTATTCTCTTAGCAATTATCAACTATACAATACAGTATTATTAACTATAGTCACCAGCATATACATTATGTACCCAAATTAAAGATTAACTTTTAAATAAAAAAAATTGCTTTTATTTTTACTTTTTATCCACCTTTCCCCTGCAAGACAACCAAATACAATATTCATAGAATGTATGTGAAGACAATAAGCATGAGAGATATTCAGATGAACTTGGTTTGATGAAATGAATGCTGTGATGTCTCAGATCTTTCCTTGAGAGGGCAGCAGGCCTATCACTGAATTCGCAGAGCGTCGACTTCCTGGGCCTTGTGTAGAAACAAGAATAAAACTACTTTCGAAGCAGAAAGGGGAAATGCAGGGCAGTCCTGGGAATGCTGTAACAGTGTGGATTTAGAAAACCTCTGCTTTAAATGTCCTATCCCCAAGTTTTTAAAGAACATCAATCAACTCTTCTTTTAGAAAGACATTACAAATATAAATCCTAGTTCTGTCTCATATACCTGTGTGACCTTCACCAACTTTCTGTTTTACTTTCCAAAGCTTGTTTTCTGAACTATTAAAAGGGAGGGTTTATGTGATTTATAGATTTATTGTGACTTTTAAATGGCATAACATTTCCTAGAGCATCTGTATCTAGACAAAAATAGATATCTTAATAAATGTTAAGTAGTAGCCCGGGGCTCAAATCAAGTGCTACCTTCTCTTTGTGGCTTTTTCTGAAACCGGAGTACATGGGTCACCCTTTCATGTCCTCTCTCCCTGGTCCATGATCTAGCATGACAATTCTACCACAGTATTTTGCTGATTTATTTACTATAGTCGGTTATTTTTATTTCTGCCTCTTAAAAAGTATGAGTTTTTGGAGAAGAGTGACCATTGATTCCATCTTGATGATGCTTAACACATCTATGAGGGCAGTTGGGGAAAAATCCAGCCATAAATGCCTCTATTTTTCATATAACATGGCTGGATACTTTCTGGACAGCCCTCGTATGCCAGGCATATAGTAGAGAGTCAACACATTTTTGGCAACATCTAATGGATGAGGTCGTAGAGAGAATGGTGATGGCAGAGAGGGTCACTCGGGTGAGGAGTTCAGATCTTCAGCTTTAATACTTGGGACAATAATATAGAATTGAATAATTAATCACCTTTTACCAAACCCACTTCTCTTAATGCAAAATGTACCTCAATTCGTGGTGTCTTCCTATTTTCACTTACCCATTAGCTACAAAACAAAGTCCATATTCACCATCTGAGACCTTCCCCAAAGATTTGCTGCCACTCGATCCATGTCATTGTGCTCCTCTACTTGGTGGTGGTTCCTGCTTTCTCCATTTCCACCCTGCCAGCCTCCATTCCTTTATTACTGAATTAAATATTAGTAATCCTTCAAAACTCAGTTTCAGTATTACTATCTCTAATAAGGCTTTTTTAACCTACCCAACCCTACCTTTCTAGGCCTAATTAAATATTTTTGTGTGTATTTCCTATTATCTCATGAAAAATTCTGTCATGTCCTTTATCTCTCTATCTTATAACTGTCAGTTTTCTTTTGAGAGTGAGAGCATATTCGTGGAAAAGACAGGAGTCTTATATTTTTAATATCTAGTACCAAGTATAGAATAGACACAAAAATGGATTTTGAATGAATGCCTTTGAATTTGAAATTGGTAGAGTTAGGGTACCTTATACTCTATTTCAAAGGAGCTTTATTTCCCCTAGGTTGTACAGAATGAATTTTCACATTATCACTTTCTAAGGTGCTCTAAAAGGCTGTACTATAGAGTTGATTAATTACAGATTTAAAGTTTATTTGCTAGCAATATACCAGGGTTGCATTGATTATGTCCATCCTATTGATTACATGTCAACCATTGTAATCTTACGATTCAGAGTTCCACGCAGTAGCTCTCACTTGAGGACAAGTACATTGCCTCATTGATAGAACCTTATTCTTCTAAGTCAGTGATTCAATGGTAAGAAGATGTTTAAAAAATGGGTGCGAGTTCTGTAGTTTCCTGTCACTTAAATTTAAGTCATACCATCACTAGTTAAGGTCAAACTTCTTGCTTGTGAATTGCTTGCACTTCTATTTTATACAGTATAATTGCCTAAAGACCTAACTGAAGAGATCACTAGACTGAGACAGGGGCTTGTGGTTGAGTTGTGCTCTGTCTGGGATGGCTGTTTGATCAGAGCAATGCTAACTAAACTCTGTCCATTTCCTCATCTGTAAAACAGAGAAGAAATCCTCGCCTCAGAATGTTAATGAAGGAATTAAATAGTAATAATATATGTATAAATAACAATAAATATGAAACAATATACACAATTCTGGGATTATATCTATATTTATTTATTTATTTTGACAGAGAGAGAGAGAGAGAGAGAGAGAGAGAGAGAGAGAGATACAGAGACAGAGAGAGAACTGAACTGGGGGAGCTCCCAGTTCAGCATATGGTTCCGCAGGGGCCGGGGCCGGGATTCGATCCTCAGTCCCCGGTGCTGCAAAGTGAGCTCTTCACCCACTGAGCCGTCTCGGCTTCCCCAGGGATTATATCTAAATTAATCCCAATAATATATTATTTTTTCCAGTTTAACACCCACACCTCATTTTGGACAGAAAATATAAATTTTGCAGCACATTTTTGTGCTTAGTTTTTGAAGAAGCTGAGCTTGTGTCTTTTGGCTTTTATAGACTCTGGTCCTTTGATTTGTCACTTACCTGTGTAATGTTTAGAAGAAAGTGTTCATCCATTTGCTCTGGTAACATAAAGTTATATGGATTCATTCTCTAGTATCTCATAGCCTGTGATGACTTTGACAATGAAACATCCTCATATTGTTCTGATAGTTAAGCAGCTGGTAACTACTCAGATGGGGACCTGAACCTGAGATCCTGGAATTTTAAGACGTCTCTTCTGTTGTTAGACCAAAATCACAGAAAGGAAGAACCCTGAGAGATAACTGAAATAATTCAAGATTATGTTTAAAAAATTGACCAGCACACAAAGGGGTCTCAAGATTAGAACTATACAGTAACTATGGGATGTGGAAATAAATAAGACAGATTTCCTAAGTGCAGACCGAGAGATAAAACAATAAATAGCAATCTCAAATATTATTCTATGATTATGATAAAACCAAAGAAACAAAGGATATAGGCAATAATAACACAAATCAGTATATGTTTAGCTATGAAAAAAATAGTACAAAAATTGTAAGAAGAGGCAGAAGAAAGTGCTTTTCTCTGGTGTGAGTAAATGGTTTTCACCAGGCCCAGGCCCTGCACAACCCTAGTCTTCTCTAGCAAGACGATCTTGGATCTACCTGCCACAGCACTATTTGCATGAACATAATAGAGTTAAGATGAATGAGAAATGATGAATTCTAGAGATGTCGTTCTTGTTTGCTGTGCAGCACCTAATCTATGGAACTGGACTTGGCTTGGGGTAGCTTTGAGTTGGCTTATAGACCTCGATTCTATGTAACTGGAATAATTTAGAAGACAGGCAGAAAATTAAGGCAGAGGCTTGTCCCTGTCAAGATGAATCACACACACTTGCATTTTATCCCTGACAAGCATATACACACTTGTGGGTGAGTTGGGAGGATAGGGTAGGGTGAGACGTGTATATGGGTAGTTGCTGAACCTTCCAATGAAATAGAAAATGCAAATTTTTTGGTCTTGTATTCTTCTGAAAAGCTAAACTAAATCAATATGGATATAAATGAAAAGCCCATTGTGTCTCATGAGAGCTACTGCTAGAATGAACCTTGTGGTGTTTTGGTGAGGTTTTATGATAGATGTAGATTTGGAGATCTTGAGAAGCAGATAAAAGCATTTCATGTAGGTGCAATGGCATAAATTTTGTGTATGGTAAAGGTAGAGATTATGAGCATGTTGGAGAAGAAGTTTGAATGGCATGGAATGGTCATGGAATTGTATTGCATATATTCCAATGAAAACATATCAAGCCTCTACTTGATATGTGGGGGAAGGGCTGATTAAGTGGGGTGGAGGATGGGCTATGGTCGGGAAGGATGGGACAGCAGATAAAGGGAGCCCAGCATGTGAAAGGGACAGAGGCATGCATATGCACAGTGATTTTGGAGAACAATATAGGAAGATCAGTTGTGGTTAAATGGCAAGTCCTTTTGTGAAAAGTTGTGGTATCTGTTCTCAGGCCATTGAGTAAAAATTGATTCCCGTTCTCTGATATCATGGATAAACAAAGAAGTCCTTTTTCTCCTATAATTTCTACACTTCAACTTAAATGACTCTACCTTCTCAAGTATGGATAAAGAAAGAGAAGTTAGTGAGGATTATAATCTTTTTTTCTGTAAAGCAGAAATTACAATTTTATGCAATACTATGCTTTCACTCAAAATACCCCTCTTACACTGGAATGTCTGTAACTCCCAATGATATTAATTATTTCTAAAGTATTGAAGGTTAAAGGAGTGTTCTAATATTCTTAATAAAAAAATAAAACAAAAGGAAACCCTGGATTCTAAGTGGGATTTATCCCAGTGATTATCAAACACATGCTTTATAAATCATTAGAGACTGCTGCTTTGAGTTTATATCACTGATGATAAATAGATGTGTGATGCATCCTATTATAGTTGCTCTAACATTTGGATTAATTCCCATAGATCTTTTGGGCCATCGAGACATGAAACAGAAGCAATATTTTAGTCAATCATCCATAATTAATTTGCTGTCTTTTGTAGGAAGTTGTTTCACCTCTCTGGGATTCTTTCTGTTCATCTGAAAAGTAGAGACAGAATAAACCCTTAAAGTAAGATAACGGATGTAAAAGCCCAAATTGCCTTGACAAGGATAACCTATTATTGTATAGCCGTGCTGTCTATAAAGTAATAGTTACATCACTTTCAAAATAAATTACATATTTCTATCGAGTGATTTACATACATACACACACATAGATAATTTTGACTAATTCAGTTTAATCCTTTTTCTGTTAAATATACTAATTGTATTCCCCCTCTGTTTTCGATTGTATCTTTTAAAAACACTTTTTTTCCCCTTCTTTCCCTGATATGAATTAGAGGTTTTTCTCTAGGGAAACTAACAGTTTAACAATGGATATTCAAGGTGAACATTTTCAGCTGAGGGATGAGTTTGGTTTAGTAACCTGCATATAGAATTTGAGCTGGTTTTTGTGATGTGTTAATCCTTTCATTCTAACAGTCTAATAAAACATTTAATAAGACATAATAAATGATGGCATAATTTGTTTAAAAAATTATGAAGTTATGATCAATCTGAATTTTAATTCTTATACTAACATTTTTATATCAACATTTTAACTTCTATAATGTGTTCATATCTGAATTATAAAGTGGAGAAAAAGTTTTCTCTCAAGACTTGTCAGTTTAAGCAAATGCTTCCTTGGCCTGTGTCTAAAATAAGGCACATGAAGTACCTTCCCAATCTCTGATTATGGAGTGTTCTAGACCATTCTCAGCTTTCCTCACTATCCCTGAACTCAAAGATTCCTGGCAGCCTCTAGGGTACTAGGAAGCTAGAAAGTGAATACTATGAAACTGGGCATCTTTGAGGGTAAATCAGTTGGCTACATTGTTTAGTTTCTTTAAAGATAGAATAAACTAACTTAATTGGATGCTTTTTGTAAAATGCAGGCTGTATGTGTGTTTCTTTGCCCAGTATAAAGACATTAATATTAAAACAAATATTCTAATATCTCTCTGTGAAGGAAGAGGGACAACATAATGCTTGGCTATGAAAGAATAAGCTTAATGGAAAAATGTTTTTGGAATATGTATAGAAAGTTATAAAGATTTAAGTCAACTACTAATTGTCACCTAAGAGGTGTAGACATAAATACATTCAGAGTAGAGGATTTTTAAGCAATAAAATAGGGATAAAAATCAATCAACTTATATTTAGGATGTAAATATTTTGCTGTGCCTACCTAGGTAGACGAAATCTGAATTTTATTTCCTTGTATTTTGGGAAAGAGACTTGCAGAGAGAATTATTTGGTTCTAATCCTCAACAGACAATCTGTAGGTAGTTTATCACTTTTCACTTCAGCATTTGCTCTGTTTGGGGTGAGCAGAATTAAAAATATTTCTGTGGACATATGGAGAGTAGGTGTGAAGTAATTCTCACTTTATTAACACATTTCTTGACAGAATCTCACGTTGGTCAAGAAATGGTAACAACTTTAGGGAAATGAGAAGTGTGTAACTTGGAGCTAATACATCTTTTAGAGATGGTTCAGGAAAAGCCTATGCCTTTTATTAGCTTCTCTTTAAATAACTTGGATTGCTGTCAAAAGAGTTTGACTGAAGAGAATCACTGGCAGTAGACAGCTTTAAGTCAATTTGTGTTCAGTTAAAAAAAAAGTTTCCACTATGATTTAATGCAAATATTTAAAAGATGAACTGAGAGGATTTTTTCAAAGGTAGTATTTGCTAAAAATGTTGTTACTGCTGGTATAGACATTAATATAACATAATTAAATGCAGTATCATACTCAGGAAAATAGGTGGTTCTGGACTATGCTTCTCTGACTGTCATCATTATTGTGCATCTAAGACCATGACTTAAAGACACCAGACAGAAAATACCATTCCCATTTGATAGTATATTCTGCTGCTGTATATATATATTTAATATGTGTGTGGTTGTTTTTTTTTCTGGGAAATCTCAAATATTTATCTGTAGCCAATTACCTGGAAGGAACAAGGGGCAACTTTTAAAGGTATATGAGATATACCTCAAGTTCCATAAATATTTTGAATTGGAAGCTTTCTCTGAAGAGTTTTATAGAATTTTTTTCTTTGGGACCAGTTTTGGTAAAATATAGGACAGCTGGAGATTGATGATTTTGCACATAAAATGGCTGTACTTTGGTAAAGATAGAAAGTGCAAAAGTGAACCCTTTGCCAAAGGGCTTTTTAATTGGTTTCTCTCTCGCTGCTGGGTGAATATTGTTGCAGATTTGGCAGAAGAACCTCTGAACTTAGGACAAGTACATTCCTCCTTCCCCTGAGCCATGTTGTTGAGACAGAATCTTTTGTCCCATAGTTTGTATAAGCTCCTAAGTTTCAAAAATAAAAATGTGTGTTCTTTCTGATAGCGTTGTATCGGTAGCTTAGAGTAAACTGTATCACAGATCCATTGGAGCCAACACAGCTGGATAATCCAGACGGTTATACTTATTTTTATGGAAGAGAGACAGGGTGGGAAGATCCCCAGTACATGTACTTTATGGGTTTGGTTTAGGAAAGTGGTCAGCAGAGGACACATGGATAAAGGGTGTATAAGGTTGACTAAACAATAGAGAAAAATGGGACCTGCTTTGACATGACCTTAACAGATTGTTAGAGAAGTAGATCAAGTGTGTGTGCAAATAAAAGGAAAACTCCTAAAATTGTAACTAGTGACTTTTACCAGAAAAAGGGACCCACTATGTCAGATGTTATAGACATTTATTAACTGGAATTTAGCTTAGATTTTTAATCAAGTTCTTTTTTGGCCTTGGTTTTGTCATTTAATGTCATTGAGCTAAAAGATGAAATATATATTTAAACTCCCTTTGTATTTAGTAATTGCAACTCAATGTGTTTGGACTCCTAACCTACCCTAGAAGCATGGCTCTGGGATGAGAGATGTGAGTGGTGGAGGAAGGAGAGCTAGTTAGACTTTTTTTTTATTTCAAACTGTGGCTTCTAACTTGTTGAAGATGATACAGTGGTTGGAAATGAACATTAAAACAGTGCAATGGAAAAGAACAGAAAATGTATCTGACATGGGTAAGTATATTAATGCAACTTTTAATTGTGTGATATAAATTTTATTTCTTTTAGTAGTTACCAGTCAAATAAGTTTGAAACCTAAAGACTTAAGCAGTGGATAAAAGTCACTCTTGAGAGAGAAATGGAGACTATTGCTGCATCTAATTACAGTTGAAAATGTGACAAGATCAGGAGGCAAAAAGGAAAGAGAGAGCAAGGGAAAGATAGAAAACGAGAACAAAGAGAAAGGGATAGAAATAATGGAGTTCTGCTTAAGGGGTACTGCTAAAGATACTCTCTTACATTAGGAGTAGATTCCTTATCAGAGGCATGAGACAGGAAATGAAAATGGGGGCATTCTACAAGCATAGTGACAAGCTTTCACACAGGTGAAATGGGGGATGGTCTGAGATGTAAGATTTTATCATGCTCTCCCATGCCAAGAATCCTCTCCTGGAAGATGGCACAATGAAATTGACTCTAAATCGCAATCCCGTTTTGCAGTCCTATATCTCTGATATAGTATATATACTTCTAGTTCAGGCCACATTTTAAGTTCATACCAGTCATCTATCTGCCCGCTTGAGCCATTTTACCTGCCTGGGAATTGGGATTTCTGCTATGAAACTAAAGTGTTAGTTGAGATGACCTCAAAATTTCCTTCCAAACCTGATATTTTATGGTTTATGTGTGAGAGTGACAAAGGGAATAGAAAAGAGATTTTGATAGGATTAAAGTGGTAGTTAGTTGGAAATAGAAACACAAGTGTAGGTGGGAAGATATTGAAAATCAGAGTTTAAAATGGGTTTGCAAATTCAAAAATGTTCCAAGGGCTGACTAAAGAGAGTACAGTACCAACACAACTCATGGATCTTTTGCTGCTTGCTAGATGCCTTGCTTAGGTCTCCACTACATGTTTCATTCAGTCTCCACAATAACTTCTATAGTGTAGGTACTATTAGATTTGTATAAATATCTAGGATACAATGTAACTCAGTGATTAAATAATAGGATCAGAAGACAAATCTAGCTTTGTCTGTTATAAATCCCTTGCTTTTCACCTGTATACGGTGCCAAGTTCGTATTTTGAGCCCTAATTAGGACTACATTTTGTATTGTTGAGAATATGTACTGACAAATCATGATATTAAAAATGTTAAAGCATGCATTTTATAATGGGAAAATGCAATGACTAGTGTAATAGGAAGCCCAGAGGGTACACATGTAGGGCTTCTACATCAGTTGCAGCTTCTACTAGGGAGAGCTCTGGTGAGCTTCATGAAGTCCTGAGTTATAGTTTCCTTACTCTAAAAGACTGTAAGAACATTTCTAACAACTGGTGTGCTTCAGGATTATAATTAGAATAAAACAAATTAATCTACCTAAAAATATTTTGTAAAATATATGGAAGTGAATAAATGAAGTACATATTATTTCATTTAGCCTTAGATTTACCCATTGCTTAAACAGGAGAGGTTCTTTATAAAATGTTTCTGATTCTGTGTAAATTATTAAGCTATTTTCTATTACACATTTTGCACCTGCCTAAAGAAATAATGGAAATGGTGTTAATTTTTAAAATTGAAAAAATAACTGCATTACAAACATTCAAGTGAGAAACAGGTAGTTTTCTGGGAAGGGTTGCCTGATAGGATATACTCCAAGATTCTAAGTACAAACACAATGAGAAACAGTACAACCTGAAATGAGAAGATTGACATCAGATGACTTGGATGGCTGATGGCAGAGGCAATTTGATAAAAGGCAAGCAAGATGAAAGATTGAAGAATCAAAGCAGGAACTGTGTATCCTCAAAAATGAGTTTGCAATGGCATTTTGAGGACGAGGGATGTGGTGGTTGTATGAAAAAGAAATACATAAAGGCCTTTAAGCCAGTAGTTTTGTTGTAGGACAAAAGTAAAACAAGGTAGCAAGTTTTATTGTAAGATGTTTGAAAAAGGAAATCAATGTTTTCTTGATCAAGTGCTTGTTCTCTCTCCTTTGAATTCTGTGTGAAGTGCTAGTCATATATATAAACTATCCAGGGTTGTAAACAAGAGCTCAGGCTTCTAGTACATGTGTGGGTGAAAAGCTGGGCAAGTTTCAGTGGTTTCTCAATAACAGAGAACACTACCTTGACTAGAATGAATTTTGTATTCATAGCTAAATTAGATCACATTCAGTCACTTTGAAAGTACAATTTAGAATGCAAAAGTCCATGGAGTGCTTCATAAATTTTGATGCAAAATGCTTTGGAGATTAAAAACTGGGGCTCATAAAACAGGTAGAAAGAATGTTTTATTCACATTTTCACGGTTAAGAAAAAGTATTCACTGTCAAACAAATAGGAGCATGACACTGATAAGAACTTTGTTAAAGCCTTCCAGAAATGATGTGATCATTTTATAAAAGAAACAGTATTTGACCACAAGCAAAGGCTTCAATAGGGCATTGCCTTCAATAAATAATGTTTATAACTACTACAAACAACCTTAATCAAGGTGTCAAAAGCCAGGAGAGAAATGTTAACCAGAGCAACTAGGATTTGAGCTCAAACCACATCCACATCTGTGGTGGGAACTGGGTGTTTGGGGATGTTGTCTCTTTCACTAGTTGGCTAGATTTTGATGTTTATTAAGGAAATGGGGAAACAGAAAACAAAGTCACATATTTGCATCGGGAGATAGGATAGAACCAAAATCTTTAAATGTCTGCAATTTCAGTAAAATGTAGATGATAAATCTGCCTTTGACATTAGGGAGATGAGGAAAAACAACTATAACCAAGAAAAGTTCTTAAAAATTCTATGTTTATATGCTTGATCAGTCAGTTGAATTAAAAAAGAAAAACTTTAATTTGAAAATTAGAAAGCCTAAATTTTCATTGTTTTTAAATTTGCAGTTTGATTTTTCAATGCCTGTACATTCAGAAACAAGAAGAGATAGAGATAGAGATAGATAATTTAGATAAAGAGAGAGAGAGAGAGAAAGAGAGAGAGAGAGAGAGAGAGAGAGAGAGAGATAAGAGAAAAAGAGATATGCTTTCATAAGCAGATGAAACTTGAAACTTTTGGGAGGCTAGCAGAAATAAATAAACGTAAAATTTCTCTTGTCAGGAATTTCCACACTCAACAAGGGATTCTTAGCCCCAAGAGCTTAATATAATAGGAATGCATTGAGAAATATACAGCAAAAGAAAGAAGCTGAAACCCTAATGGGGGTACAATCAATGAGAAAACATAAAGATTTGAGAAGTATTGAAATACATCTTATAGAATTTTTAAAAAAATATCACAATTAAGAAAAATATATGGTTGAAGAGTATTAGTGCAAATGAAGTTGATATGAGGCAGTTATACAAATAAAAAATAGTAGAAATTAAAAATGCTATAAAACTAAGAATCAAGAAATAAAAGCAAAAAATGTAACACATTTCTAATAGTTCTGGAGGGAGATATTATACTTAGAATATATGTCAGAAGAAAATACTTAGGAAAATTATGGCTGAGAATTTTTCAGAGATGACAAATAACAGGAGTTCCTCATTTCAACAATAAATCTTAAGCAGAACTGATGAAAATAAATCTATTCAAAGACATATCAGTGTGATCCTGAAAACACCAAAGTCAAAGAAAACATTTTAAGAGCAACCAGAAAGAAAATGCAGCCTACCTATAAGAAGCAATTATTAGACTAACAGAAGGCACATCAAAACCATCAATTAAGGATAGAGAAGCAATGTTATAGAACCCTTGAAAGATCAAGAAGACAAAACTAAATGTCTTCAATACCTACCACAAACTGTTCCGAAACAAGTAATGTCTTACATTGGTTTCTGAAATAGTACCGGTAGGTCCTAGAACAACAGTTCATTTGAAAGTGATATATTAGAAAATGCTGCCAGGAAAAAATGGAAATTGTTAATAACAGGAAGATTTTTTTTTAAATTAAAAGATAGTGCTGGAAAATAAAATATTCATGTAAATAACAATAATTATTAAACCAGAACATATTAGATCTAAATATAATCTTAAAACACTTCTAGAAGAAAACATAAAAGAATATCTTTATATCTATGGGTACCAAGTACATTATGATGAAATTTTAAATCTTTATGGCAAAAAGATCTTATGAACTGAGAACGGAGATAAAGAATAAAACAATCAGACACAACAATAAAATAATTTACATAAAAAGAATCAGGAATACAAGTGGAGTGAAGCTAAAAGCTTGAAGTTGATGAACACTTCAAAAATCTGAAGAAAAAGATATTTGTTTTAGGATTCTATACCCAGTGAAATTATCAATCAAGCATGAGAATCAAGTAATGAGCATCAAGTAATAAAGTAATTACTTCCAGATACATGTAAACTAATAATCTATATCTATAATTTATATATCTATATCAATATTATCTATAACTATACAAAATCTGTATCTATATCTATCTTCCTAATCCATCAGAAAACAAGTGTAGAATGTATGAAGACAAAACAAAGGAGTAAAATAATAAAGAGGAAGACTTGACATATAGGAAATTGGTCTTTCAATATAGAAAGCAAGTAAAAAGAATTCCTAGAACAAAGGGCAGGGAAGATGCCTGGATGAGAGCTGTGAATTATTGTTAGTGAGCAGATCATCAAGATCATAGATGTCAGATAATTCTGCGGGAATTTTCTCTTAGAAGATGCAACGGATAGGATACTTGGTAGGTCTCAGTGTTATAAGAGACGGCAAGTAGATAATAGACAGCTTGGGATTGAATTAGTGGCTATATAGAAAAGTAAGTGAACTACAGTGGTCTAATTATGTATAGTTGTACATAATCATGATTATGCTAATACCGAATTGCTATGAAATCATGGTATAGCTGTGATGTGGATTGCGGGCATGTGAGGGATGTGCATATGTGATGAGAGCAAGAACAAAGAAGCTACAACCTCATCTTCCATCCTGGAACATCAATAGATCTTGTCTAAAACAAAAAACATTAAATAGCAATACAAGCATGCCATGTAGAGCACTAAAGATCAATATCAAAAGAATTAGCTAGTAGACTCAAAGTAGTTGACTTTGGGGAAGGGAAATCGGGATAGGAGATGGATGGCAATTACTATTTCTCAAAACAAACCTTGTAAAACTATCAAATTCTAAATTAAATACAAAATCAAAATCAAAATTGAAACAAGGCATTTCAGGAATGATTTTAGTAGTGCGTGGTAGTTACCAAGAGTTGGCATTCATGGGAGAAAGTACATCTTACCAGCAATATACCACTAAATTCAAATACCACTTCCACCACTATCTAGCTGTGTAACAATAACAAAATGGCATATTAGCCATTTAGGCTGTCCTTAACTATATTCTAGGCAATTTATAAAGTTCTCATTCTTATTACCTCTTGTCTTCATGACAACACTATGAAATAATTACTATTATTATACATATGTTTCAGAGGTAAATATAGGCCTTTAGAGAATTTGTGTTATCTATGTTTATAAAGCTAGAAAGGGAGAGTGCAGTCCAAATTGGATTCGTGGGTTTCTAGATAGGAAAATCTTTGTAACAGTCTGGAAAGGTTAAATGTTTGCATTAGTTAGGGTTTTTCTCCAAGCGCCCCTGTACCCCCACTCCCACCTAGACAAAGATTTGAATGTAGATTAAGGTGACCAGATTTTAACATTGGTAAAGCAGGACACAATTGACCGGGGGTGTTGGCGGTTCTTGACTAAAAATTTGGTCTATCTCCCGCCGTTCCCTAGCTTGTCATGCATTCTTTCCAGAAATCGGGACTTTTTAAAAATGCTGCGGGACACGGGACAAATTGTTAAAAATCGGGACTGTCCTGCCAAAAGTGGGACATCTGGTCACCTTAGTGTAGATGGTCTAAGACAGGGGTGGCCAACTTTTCTGTATATAAGATCTACTTTTTATCTTAAAAGTGTGTCGCGATCGACTTGTTGTCATAGGCATAGTCTAAGGGGGAAGAAGGGGTGTGAAATGCATACTATGTTTATACACTGTGTTTCAGCATAAGGTGCATTCCAGCGAGGTATGGGGAGATAAGTAAAATATATGTTCAAAACTATTTTTTATTTTTTAAATCACTTATTAAGTTTTCGAGATAGAGGCTCATGAAGAAAATAAATTTCCAGACCCAACTTTTGATAGCAGCATTCCGTACATGCGGTACCTAAAAAATTCGATTTTCCGACACTTTTTCAAGATAGATTTTTACTAACTTAAAATGCAATTTAATTTTTTTATTAACTGCAATGTATAAGTTGTTGTACTATTTGTTCGTAAATATGAAAAAGTTGTTATAAAAATGCACAGTATGGCTGATAATTTGATTTCAATATTTCACTTTTGCATTTCTTTTTGGGCCAGGAAAATTTATCATGAAAGAATAATATGATTTACCTTTTGCTAATCTATCAATAGCTCGCTGAGTACACCTCGTACTGAAATATACATATACGGCTTATCTACCTACGTAAAAAACAACAACAGTAATTATTTAAAGGGCCAAAAAACTCACGTCCAGGGGAATTAAAAGAACATGGATAATTATTAACAATATTTATTAATTCAAAGTAGCTACAGATAAAGACAGATTTAGAATTGACTTTGTTGCCTTAACATTAATGGGAAGACTGAGTTTGCATGTCTCTAACCAAGGAATCATAATTAGGTGTATATCCTGACAAAG